>CABHPH010152424.1:0-85506 GCA_902168325.1 Peromyscus nudipes | reverse complement strand
ATCTGAGGTTCAGACAAAGGTCTTGAGTGGACAAGGCTGAAAGATACAGCTTATTGTGGATGCTGAGGGGAAGGAGGTGGTAGTGAGAGAAGCCAGGGATTCCACTTACAACTGTGTCTGGCAGGCTTTGAGTTGGAGTAGTGATTTTATTCTGTAGGAATTAAGGAGCTAGAGGGGTTATGATTATTGCTCTGTTCTCTTAAGATTTTATTTCATTTTTCCATCCTAAGTATATCCAAGTCCCCAAGGCATAGTCCATAGATCTCTCATCTTCCTTTAGTCTTTTCTTTGGAGTCTTCATCTATGTTTTCAAGTTTGCTGTTTGTTTTCTATAGATGACTCCTGTGTCTTCTTCTCTAGATTTGATGTCCTAGATTACAGTTTTTTTATTGCGGCAGTTGCCTCCTGGACATTGTTTCTTGACTAGTCAACTTTCTTCTCAGTTACATCATAGCTAGAAACATCTTATCTCATCCATAAATAATATGCTTCCATCTTCAATTTCCAATGTTAGTACATTTTTTTTCTCTTTAGTCATTTATTTAGTCATGAATTTTAGATTTCCTTTTATTTTGCTTCCCTGTCCCCATTCTGCATGGCTCATTCCTTTTACTCTTATAAATCTCTATTCAGATACCACTTTATCAGAGAGACCATCCCTGACATATAAACATGACAATGACCATTTTCCTTGTCCAGTAATCCCTCTTCCTCCTCTCCTTTTACCTGTAGTTCTTATCCCTACTTGATATATTAAATTTTTATTTATTTTTATTTATGTTTATAAATAAACACTTATTTCATTATTCATTGTCCATCTTCCCAACTGGAACTTAAATTCCACAGCAGATTTTTTTGTATACATGGCTAGAATAATACCAATAAGCACTCACATATTTTCTTGATTGAATTAGTTTATGTTTAACATTTCTTTTGTATACTTTCCTATCTCTTCGGCCCTCTTACTACGTAGGCTTTAGTTAAAATATTTTTTGCCAGTATTACTGTAGCACTTTCTAGTTTTGTTCTGCTCTATTTTTCACAAGAATTTGAGGTTAATATTCCTTTTTTTGTTGTTTTTTTGGGGGGGGTTGTTTGTTTGTTTGTTTTGTTTTTCGAGACAGAGTTTCTCTGTGTAGCTTTATGCCTTTCCTGGATCTCGCTCTGTAGACCAGGCTGGCCTCGAACTCACAAAGATCCACATGACTCTGCCTCCCAAGTGCTGGGATTAAAGGTGTGTGCCACTACCGCCCGAGGTTAATATTTCTTAAGATACTCTTTATATTTTGTTGCTCCCCTTCTCAGAAGCTTTTATTGTATTGAGTGATGATAAGTTCAAACTCTTGACCCTGGCATACCAATGGTGTATCATTTATCTCCACTCTCAACTTGACTCATAGATCTGTTTCTTTTTTACTGAACTGTCATTGGCAAGCCAAGTTCTGTACATTCTTGTCTAACTTGGTGTGCCCTCTTCTACTGTGATATGTTGGCTTTTGGGTCTGTAAGGATCAAATGTCTGTCTTAATCAAAAAGGATAGTGTTTGGAGGATACATGTTGACTAGAAAGCCATCTGCAAGCTAAATGCCTCCAGTGAAGAACTGTCTGTCCCTTTTCATAGCATCAGACAGATGAAGTTTTCAAACTGGTTGGTTCTCTTTATATTTTAGTTAAATTCTAGACACAAGCAAGTGTGATCAACATAATTACCATCGTCCCATTTCAGAATGCAGTCCCACTTAAGAAGGTCCATGTACTTAACCTATTCACTGATCTCCCCTGGTTAAGGGCTGGTGTTGCTTGAGTACGTGGCAGGAGATTTAAGTAGATCAAGAGAAAATGGGCTGTTTGAATGGATAGGCACTATAACAGAGGTCTAACATACCAACTATTTCTATTCTGCCTTCTCAAGATTTGGCACCTTGTTTCCTATCTTTAAGTATCTTTGACCACCTTAGACCTGAAGCACATTCTTCCTTTACCTTCTATAAAAAACCTTATTGTTTTAACACATTTGGAATTAATTCCCTCTGTTCTTGGTTTGTTCTAGTTTTATTTTTTGAGACAGGGTCTTACTATGTAGCCCAAGTTTGCTTTGAACTTGAGATCCTTTTGCCTCCCTCCCAAATGCTTGGATCACACATGTGCCTCACCATGCCCAGCTTCTCTTCATGTTGTTATAACTATATGAAATCATACACACACACACACCCCTTTACAAGTCAAAGATGAGTCATAATATCTTTTTGCCTTCACCATGCTTAACCTGTGTAAGAAGCATGCCCTCTAAGGTTTTTATTACTATTGAGGGTGTGTGTGTGTGTGTGTGTGTGTGTGTGTGTGTGTGTGTGATGTGAGTACAGGCACATTTGTGCCAAAGCGTGCACAGAGGTCGAAAGATCACTTCCAGGAATCAATTGCATCCTTCCACATTGGGTTTCTAGATAGAATTCAGATCACTAGGCTTGTACGGCAAGCACCTTTGTCCACTGAGCCATCCTGCTGGCCTCCTTGAGATGTGACACATCTGATGCATATCTTTGCACTACCTTTGTTGTTTCAGGACCTTTAGTTTCTGCCATTTTAAAATCCAGCATCGGGGCTGGAGAGATGGCTCAGAGGATAAGAGTGCTGACTGCTCTTCCAGAGGTCCTGAGTTCAATTCCCAGCTTCCACATGGTGGCTCACAACCATCTGTAATGAGATCTGGTGCCCTCTTCTGGCCTGCAGTCATACATGCTGTATACATAATAAATAAATAAATCTTAAAAAAAAAAATCCAGCATCAACCTGCAGAATAACCACATCATTCAAAAGTATGGCTGTGAGAAAGTGGGCTTGACTAGATGCCTTTTGACACAAGAGGAAATGAAAACATTTCACTTTCTACTACAAGGTTTGCTTAAACTTACTTAATCTAATAATCACTAACTTCATTCAGATACTTTTGCTGAAAATCATTTTTTCTGGATGTTTTTGGGATAGCTTATTTATTCCATCTTGTAATGTAGAAATATTTTTAGTGTGGAATGTCAGATTAGCTGAATTGTCAAGCTCAGTTCCAATGAGAAACCCAGTTTCAGTACATAAAATAGAAGGCAATAAAAAAAGAACAGCAGCTGGGCGGTGGTGGCGCACACCTTTAATCCCAGCACTCGGGAGGCAGAGCCAGGTGGATCTTTGTGAGTTCGAGGCCAGCCTGGGCTACCAAGTGAGTTCCAGTAAAGGCGCAAAGCTACACAGAGAAACCCTGTCTCGAAAAACCAAAAAAAAAAAAAAAAAGAACAGCATATGTCAGACTCTGGACTCCAGACACATGTACCCACAAACATGGAAACATGAACATACACAGGCACAGCATACACTGTACACAGTGGACCAAAACATTTCTTCATTACGTTAAACCTTCATTGTATCTAGTTCAGGTTTTTATTTTTGTATTGAAAACATTTTTTCTATACAATATATTCTGATCATGGTTTCCTCTTCCCCAACTCCTCCCAGATCCTCTCCACCTTCCCATACACACAACTATGTGCCCTTTTCTCTCTTTTTTAGAAAGCAAATAGGCAAGCAAAACAAACTAGCCATAATAATAATCATAATAGTGACAATAATAATGAAATCAGATAAAAAAAACTCAAGAAATACATTTACACACACACACACACACAGAAAAAAATCCATAAAAACACAAAATCAGAAACTAGAATGTATGCACAAAATGTAAAACAAAAATGCCCAAACCAAGCTCTAAGAGACAAAACATCTACAAAATGCCATTGAGTTTTTTTGTGTTGACCATCTACTGTTGGGCATGGGGCCTACCCTTAAGTGTGGTGAATATATCTAGTGAAATTCCATTGAAGAGAACTAATTTTTCCTTTGCAAGCAGATGTCACTTGAGAATAGCTTCTTAGGGATAGGAGCCCTTGTCCACTTCTCCTGTCAGCTCTGGGACCCCATCAATTTGAACTTGTGCAGGCCCTGTGCTTGCTGTCACAGTCCTTTCATATACATACATATTTTAAGATGCTTTTACAGTAATAGGTTTCCATAAGACCCCTCAAATGGCCCTTAGTATACCCCTTCCCATATTCCCTCCTTTACCCCTCTCTTCCTTCTCTCTCCCTGTTTATCCTCCTACACCAATCCGCCACTATCTCTCCATAACTATATTATTTCCCTTCTGATGGGGGAATGTCTTTCTGTGCGCTGCGAATATGTGTTGCTCTGATTGGTTGATTAATAAAGCTGTTTGGCCTATGGCAAGATAGGTTAGAGGCAGGCAGGAAGTTCAAAGAGAGAGACAGGAAAAAGGCGAGGAAGATATCAGCCAGCTGCCCAAGAAGCAACATGTAATGGGACATGGTTAAAGCCACAAAACATGTGGCGATGCATAGATTAATAGTTATGGGCTAATTTAAGATATAAGAGCTAGCTAGCAAAAGGCTTGAGCCATGGCCATGCAGTTATAATTAATATAAGCCTCTGTGTGTTTACTTGGGGGACATGAGTGGGAGAGATTTGTCCCGACTACTGGCAGGCCAGGACACGGGAAATCTTCTGGCTACACCCTTCCTTGGGAAATCCTCCCCTCTAGTCTCTTACTCCATACCTAACCTCTATGGATATACAGATTATAGCACACTTATGGAATACTTAAAAGCTAACATTCATGTATAAGAGAAAATATACTATATTTGTCTTTTGGGGTCTGGGTTATACCTCATTCATGATTTTTTTTCTAGCTTTATCCATTTGCCTGCATATTTCATTGTATATGTAATTCTAAACAGTCTTATTAAATAAGAAACACAGAGCCAAATAAAGAGTTAAAACCCGAAGAGGTCAGAGCACTAGCGAATAGCCTTTAGCTTACCAGCAGCTGCCCTGAGAGAAAGACCTTCTTCTGTGTGACCCGTCTTTTTATTGCCTTTCTGTTCTGCCTTCTCATTGGTTCTAAACCCAACCACATGACTTCCTTGTCACTGCCTGTCTATGCAGACCTCCAGGTCTCTATGGTTGGTACTTGGATTAAAGGTGTGTGTCACCATGCTGGCTGTGTCCTTCAACACACAGAGACTTTTCCTGTCATGTGATCGGATTAAGGGCGTGTGCTACCACTGCCAGACTTCTGTTAAATGGCTTGCTATTAGCACTGACCCCTAGGCAACTTTATTTATTAACATACAAATAAAATCACATTTCAGCACAAATAAAATATCACAATATTTCATAATTTACATTTTTAACAGCTGGATAGTATTCCATTGTGTAAATGTACTACATTATCATTATGCAGTCAATCATTGATGGGTATCTAGGCTGTTTCCAATTTCTGGCTATTGTGAATATGGTTACAGTGAACATGGATGAGCGGATATTTCTGTGATAGGATATAGAGTCCTTTGGGTATATGCCCAAGAATGGTACAGCTGATCTTAAGGTAGATCTAGTCTCAGCTTCCTAAGGAACTGCCACTCTGATTTCCACAGTTTGTACTCCCACCAGCAATGAATGAGTGTTCCCCTTACCTGACATCCTTGCCAGCATGAGCTGTCATTTATTTTAGTAATCTTAAGCTATATTTGCACAAGAAACAGGCACCTACCAGCTGCTCTGGCCATGGCACAGGTCTTCATTGAATCTGTGGGAAAGTTTGCACCACCTCGTAATCAATCAAATGGTTGATTACCTTTTCTGTTAGTTTCTCAGGGTAAACGCAAGCAGTAAATCTCTAAGCTAAATCTTGTGTTAAGAAACTGAGTGAAAGTAAGTACAAGGAATTAAGAATTGAAGGTTAGTGAGGTTAGCGCAGGACAGTGTTTATCATCTCTGTAGGCAAGGTGAAGCCAGGGCACATTTTTACCCTATCCATCTAAGGGTTGAAAATTGACAATTAGACATGTAATTCTTTGTCCTTGAATGTCTGGAAATGTCTCAAATGAAATACTTGTGTCTGGAAACTAACACTGACCAAATACTTGCTAATAAAGATAATTGCAGGAAGGCAAACTCCGAGTTTATGTTGGTAAAAAGGAGCAAAGACCTGATTGTGGGAAGGAGGTTTTTTGACTGCATAACTGTTTTCTCACATAACTAGGAGAAGTTGTCAATATACCTCAAATGCATAGGGAAAATTGTGCCCAATAAATGATCAATCACACTGCTAAAAGCTTTTGGGAGATGAATCCTAAGGTTGTAACAGATGGAAAGGCTACAACTTCACACAAGAAATTCAGTGTAGGAAACAGCCAGTACATTCCAAAGGTAATAACACCAAACGCCTTCCATTTTGGTTTAACTCCTCCATCAGAATCCTTGACTCTGGTGGGTTGACCTTTTGAACACTAGTTGTCACCTGCTGTATACTCCCATGGCCTTTTGCTACCAGAAGCTCTCAATAAGTTTCTCTCCATTTAGGTTGATGATGTTGCCTGTGAGCTTGGTGTAAATTGCCTTTATTGTATTGAGGTTTGTCTCTTGTGTCCCTGGTTTCCCCAGAACTTTTATCATGAAGGGATATCGGATTTTGTCAAAGGCCTTTTTCTGCATCTAATGAGAAGATCATATGGACTTTGTATTTCACTCTGATTATTTGGTGGATTATGTTTATCAATTTATATACGTTGAACCATCCCTGCATCCCTTGGATGAAGTGTACTTGATCATGGTAGGTAATCTTTTTGATGTGTTCTTGTATTCTGTTTGCAAGTATATTACTGAGAATTTTTGTATCTGTATTCATAAAGATTAGTCTATTTTCTTTCTTTGTTGAGTTTTTGTGTGGCTTAGGTATCAGGGTAATTGTAAAAATCATGTAAAAAGAGTTAGGAAATGTTCCTTCAGTTTCTATTTTGCAGAATAATCTGGAGAATATTGGCATTAATTCTCCTTTGAAGATCTGGTAGAATTCTGTGCTGAATCCATCTGGCCTTGGGCTTTTTATTGGCTGAGAGACTTTAATTGCTGCTTCTGTTTCACTAAGGGTTATAGGTTTGTTTAAATTGCTTATCTGATCTTGATTAAACATTTATAGGTTGTATATATCAAGAAATTCATCCTTTTATTTTTCTACTTCGGTGGAGTGCAGATCTGTAAAGTATGTCCTTAGGATTCTCTGGATTTTCCTGGTGTCTATTGTATGTCCCCCTTTTTGTCTCTAGTTTTATTAATTTGGATCTTCTCTGTGTGTCTTATAGTTAATTTGGCTAAGGATTTATCTATCTTACTGTTTTTTTCTCAAAGAAACAACTCTTTATTTCATTCATTTTTTTGTATTGTTTCTGTTTTCTTGATTGTAGCCTTGAGTTTGATTATTTTTTGCTGTATACTCCTCTACTTCTTTTGGGCATTATTCTTTTTGTTTTAGGACTTTCAGGTGTGCTGCTAAGTTGCTAATATGAGATCTCTCCAAACATTTTATGTAGGTACTCAGTGCTCTATGAATTTGCCTCTTAGAACTGCCTTCTTTGTTCTGTACATTTAGTGTTTTGATTATTATATGTTGTGGGGAAATTTTTTTCTGGTCCTATCTATTTGGTATTTTGTATGCTTCTTTTACCTTGATAGGCATGTCTTTCTTTAGGTTGGGGAAGTTTTCTATAATTTTGTTGAGAATATTTTCCATCTCTTTGGCCTGAGTTTCTTCTTCCTTTATTTCTATTATTTGTAGCTTTGGTCTTTTCATGGTGTCCCAGATTTCCTGTTTTAGGCCTAGCTATGTATCTATTCATCTGTCTATCTATCTATCTATCTGTCTATCTATCTATCTATCTATCTATCTATCTATCTATCTATCTATGTATCTATCTATCTATATCCATTCATTCATTCATTTATTTATTTGATTTAACATTTTCTTTGACTAAAGTATTTTACCCTGTTTTCAACACCTGAGTTTCTTTTTTCCATATCTTAAAATCTGTTGGTGAGCCTTGTTTATGAGGTTTTTGTTTGACTTTCTAAATTTTTCATTTCCAGTTTTATTTCAGTTTAGGTTTTCTTTAGTGATTCAGTTTCTTTGTTAGATTCTACTTCCATGTTGTAAATAGTTTCCATTACTTCATTCCACTATTTGTGTTTTCACAGACTTCATTAGAGGATTTATTCCTATACTCTTTATGGTCTTTGAACATACTCATACTTTCTGCTTTAAAGCCTTTATGCTTTAGTCATATTGCATTCCTCAGGACCTACTATAGACGTTCCTGGGTTCTGGTGGAGGCATATTATCTTGACTATTAATGATTAGGTCTTTGTGATGCTATTTAGGCATCTGAAGTTAGAGTGATTGAGGTGATGCTAGGTGTTGATGTTTTTGTTGGGTGATTTTTTTTCCATCCTTGGTTTCTGTTACCCTCTCTGAATCTTAGGTAAGTCTGTCTGCTGCCTAAAAGAGTGTGCTTCTGCAGATCAGTGTGTCGAAGAGGGGAACAGAAATAGAGAAAGAGGGAAGACAGATACTGGGAATAGCAGGGGCTTTTGAAACTGCAAGGCCTGCCCCCTATGACACACTTCCTCCAACAAGGCCACACCCCTAAGCTTTCAAAAATAGTTCCCCCAACTGAGGACTAAGCATTCAAATATGAGCTTGTGGGAGCCATTCTCATTCAAACCATATACCCTGAGATAGCCATCAACCAATTTTCTTTTTATATAGATTTTATAGATTTACTTATTCTCGGTATTTTATATAAATGGAGTAGTGCAGTGTGTGTGTGTGTGTGTGTGTGTGTGTTTAAACTGGTTTCTTTCACTTCACATGTATTCAAGTTTGATCTGTGCTGTACTCTGTATTGGTACTTCATTTCACTTCAGTTCCTGATGATAACCCAAGCATAATCATGTTGTAAATGCATTTATTCATCATGTGGAAGACATTTAAATTGTTCCCGTGTTTGGATTTTATGAATAGTGCTGCTTTGAACATTTAGGTTCGGGACTTTTGTGTGGCTGTGTACCTCGTCATGTAATTGTTGGGCCACATGGTAGCTTTCTGACTTAAGTTTTGAGGAATTATAAAACTATTTGCCAAAACAGCTGCTGTGCCGTGGCACATTCTTCTTAGCAATGTGTGAGTGCTCTGAGTTCCACGCATGCTTACCAATACTTACTATTATCTGCCTTTTCATATTGAGGCTGTGAAGTGCTGCCTTGTGAGCCTCATCTGCAGTGCCCTGACAGCTGATGATTTTGAGCATCTTTTCATATATCTTTGGCAAATTATCTATTGGAGACCTTCGTCCAACTTTAAATTGGACTCTGTTTTTATTACTGAATTTCTGGAATTCTTTACTTATTTTGGATGTAAAAATTTACTTTTAAGTTAAAAGAACAAGCCATCTGTGAAATGGAGTTAAAATTTAGTTCCTATATCATAGGATTGCCATAGGATTAAATAAGTTAATGTGGGCTGAAGAGGTGGCTCAGTGAGTAAGAGCACTGACTTCTCTTATGTGGAGACAGAGTCTAAATTGGAGGTCTCCATCAAATCCCTCCCTTCAGAGCTCAGGGAATCCCACAGGAGAAGAAGCAGAAAGATTCTAAGAGTCAGAGGGAGTGGAGTGTACCAGAAGAACAACACCTTCTGTTGAATCAACTAGGCAAGGCAAATATGAGCTCACAGAGACAGAAGCAGCAAACACAGGGCCTATACCAGATCCTCAGCATATATGTATGTACATATTATATATATATAATAATTATATATATAGTAGCTATTAGCTTAGTATTTTTTTGTTTTTTTCTTTTTCTTTTTTTTGAATTTATTTTATTTTATTTTACAATATAATTCAACTTTACATATCAGCCATAGATTCCCCCGTTCTCCCCCCTCCCGCCCCGCCCCCCTCCCCCGGCCCACCCCCCATTTCCATCTCCTCCAGGGCAAAGACTCCCCCGAGGATTGAGATCAACCTGGTGGACTCAGTCCAGGCAGGTCTAGTCTCCTCCTCCCAGGCTGAGCCAAGCGTCTCTGCTAAGCCCCAGGTTTCAAACAGCCAATTCATGCACTGAGCACAGGACCTGGTCCAACTGTCTGGGTGCCTCCCAAACAGATCAAGCCAATCAACTGTCTCACCCATTCAGAGGGCCTGTTCAAGTTGGGGGCCCCTCAGCCATTGGTTCACAGTTCATGTGTTTCCATTCGTTTGGCCACTCGTCCCTGTATTCCATCCATCCCTGGTCCCAACAACTCTTGGTCTCATAAAACCTCCTCCTTCTCACCAATTGGACTCCCGGAGCTCCACCCGGGGCCTGACTATGGATATCTGCATCCAGTTCCCTCAGTCATTGGATGGGGTTTCTAGCACAACAATTAGGGTGTTTGGCCATCCTATCACCAGAGTAGGTCAGTTCGGGCTGTTTCGTGACCATTGCCAGCAGTCTATTGTGGGGGCATCTTTGTGGATTTCTGTGGGCCTCTCTAGCACTCGCTTTCTTAGAAAATTGGGAATCAATCTCCCCCAAGATCCAGCTATACCACTCTTGGGCATATACCCAAGGAATGCTCAATCATACCACAAGGGCACTTGCCCAGCTATGTTCATATCAGCATTATTTGTAATAGCCAGAACCTGGAAACAACCTAGATGCCCTTCAACCGAAGAATGGATAAATAAACTGTGGTACATATACACAATGGAATACTACTCCAGCAGAGAAAAACAATGACATCATGAGGTTTGCAGGCAAATGGATGGATCTAGAAAAAATCCTCCTGAGTGAGGTAACCCAGACTCAGAAAGACAAACTTGGTATGTACCCACTCATAGGAGAATACTAGTTGTGGAACAAGGATGACTGGACGGCTACTCACAACACCAGGGAGGCTACCTGGAAAAGAGGACCCCAAGAAAGACACAGGGATCGCCCAATGACGGAGAAATGGATGAGATCTACATGAACAGTCTGGACGTGAGTGGGGGTAATGAGGGGCGAGGGTTGAGGGAAAGAGAACTTGGGGGAGCGGGAGATCCCAACTGGATCAAGAACAGAGGGAACACAAGGAATGTTCATGGTAAATGAAGACCACATGAGAATAGGAAGAAGTAAAGTGCTAGAGAGGCCCACAGAAATCCACAAAGATGCCCCCACAATAGACTGCTGGCAATGGTCGCGAAACAGCCTGAACTGACCTACTCTGGTGATAGGATGGCCAAACACCCTAATTAGCTTAGTATTTTTATGATACTCCTGACTGCAAGAATGAGTGGGGGTCTGATTCTTGGGCCTGCCTTTTGGACTCATTTCTTCCTTTTGGGTTGTTGTGTCCAAATTCAATATGATAGCTTTTCCTTCATCATACTGTATTTCATGTTGTCATATTTGGTTGTTATCTCTTAGAAATCTGTTCTTTTCTAATGAGAGACAGAAAGTGAGTGGATCTGGAGGGGATGTGGAGAGGAACTTGGAGGAGTAGAGGGAGGGGAAATTATAATCAGGATATATTGTATGAGAAAAGAATCTATTTTCAATAAATTTTTTTAAATGAACATTACTATTGGCTACACAATTGAAAAAAATGTGTCTCCCTCCCCTAGCAAATATTAACTGCCTGTAGATCTTCATGGAGGATACATTTTAATACTTTTAATTTCAATCAGTTGGAAATTTCTGGTTAATAGGAGGCAAAAAAACTATTCCAAAGGTTTCATAGTCTTTAATTCTTGTCAAATAAAATCTGCATACTACTTTAGCTGCTTCAGTAACTGTGTGAAGGTAGAAATCTTTAATGATTCAGATGTTCTGGATCCCTGAGCTGTGTGTGCCTGGTTGTTATCTTAGTGTATATAATGGAAAGAGTTCCCTGAACCTGCGTTGAACCTCTAGAGGGAATTTTCAGGTTATGATTCCAGAAGTTGAAGAACATTTCTGAATAGTGACTTCAGGGAAATCCCAGGGATAGAGTTGGGTTTAAGTGCACACACTGAAAGTTACTCAGACTTTCTGCCTGTTACATACTCTTTTTAGATGTCCATTATGGTGAATAAATCTCTTTCCTATTTTCACTTGCTCCATTTAGAAAAGAAAAATGCCACATGGAGTCATTTGCATATGTTATTCCTTCTCTCCTAGTACCTACATGGGAAGTGTCCAATAACTTTGGGTTTAATTCTTTCTCATAAGAAGAAAGAATGTTTGCTTGGTAACCAGGAAGTCTAGGCCCCAGACCCCCTAAAACAGCACCTACAATATTCATTTGGAATTAACAATGGATGGAGAAAAACTTAACCAGAGAGGTTACTTCTTGTTTAGTCTTCATAATTCAAATAACACAGAGAAAGTTCCCAGTAAATATGTTATTTGAGTTTCTCTGGATTATCAGAGTAGTGTGTATTATATTCAATAAATAGCTCCAGTAAGCCAGGTGGGTTGGTGCATGCCTTTAATCCCAGTATTCAGAAGTCAGAGGCAGACAGAATTCTGTGAGTTCGAGGCTAGCCTGGTCTACAAAGTGAGTTCTAGGACTGCCAGGGCTGTTACACAGAGAAACTCTGTCTCTAAAACCAAAAATTAAAAAAAAAAAAAAAGAAAGGTAGCTCCAGTAAGTATTTACTTCCTTTTCTTCCTAGTTTCTCCTGACTGTGAAAACTTTATCCTTACCAAGTGTGATGGTTCCAAAACAGATAGTAGTCCCCTCTTTGGACTTGACTCTGAAATGGTAAGTAATGCTTTGATTATTTTGGAGCATGTTGCAAACTATAGTGTAAGATGATTTCTTGAGTTCAATGAACCAGTGAACCCACGCCTTTCTTAGTTTAAATAGCTGAAAGTAGGCCCCTTGGGAAAATACTTGGATCTATATTCCAAATGAAAAATTAGTTTTAAGTTTTCTTTTTTGTTGTTGTGTTTTTTTTTGTTGTTGTTGTTTTGTTTTGTTTTTCCAAGACAGGGTTTCTCTGTGTAGTTTTGGTACCTGTCATGGATCTCACTCTGTAGATCACACTGGCCTCGAATTCACAGAGATCTGCCTGGCTCTACCTCCCAAGTGCTGGGATTAAAGGAGTGCACCACCGCCGCCCAGCTAGTCTTAAGTTTTCTAAGTAGTTTCTAACACATTACCAGAAAATATTGGTTTTTTGAACAGATATTCTATTCTGTGGCTGCCATGAAGATTCTGCCTTAATTACTATGTGTAGCTGGAGTTTTCTCAAGTCCTGCCTGGCCCACGGCCAGGGCAAATCTCTTTCACCCACCAGTCCCGCGGCCGCTTAGACCCAACCAAGTAAACACACAGAGACTTATATTGCTTACAAACTGTATGGCCTTGGCAGGCTTCTTGTTATCTAATTCTTATATCTTAAATTAACCCATTTCTATTAATCTATAAGTTGCCACATGGCTTGTGGCTTACCAGTATCTTTACATGTTGCTTGTCATGGCGGCAGCTGGCAGTGTCTCTCTGACTCAGCCTTTCTGTTCCCAGAATTCTCTTCTCTCTTTGTCCCGTCTATACTCCTGCCTGGCTACTGGCCAATCAGTATTTTATTTATTAACCAATCAAAGCAACACATTTAATATACAGAACATCCCACAGCAACTGTGGGCTTTGGTTTTGCACATTGAAGATTAGAAACAGGATTTCCCTGCTAATTTAGTAATTCTTCCAAAGACAAGTACATCCTTTTCCTGTAGTACTGGCAAATAGTTTTGATTCTTGTTAGTTTGTATACTAGTTTTGTCTGTTAATGACTGTCACTTTGAGTCCCCTAGCCCCTTTCTGCCTTAGTTTCTCCTCCTATGAAGTGGGTAATAATTAAGGCTATGCTATAAATAAATTTAGAATGTGCTTAGTAAAGTGGTTCTTAGCCATAACGCTGGGTAATACATATTCTATCGATGATAGATGCAATTATGATTGATACTATTATCTTCCTTTAAAAAATAAGTGTAGCTCAAGTTGACTTTGAACTTTTGATCTTGCTTTAGCTTCCCTAGCCATTTATCTTCCTCAAAAAACCATTTTCCAGAGCCATTGTATTGCATTGCTTCCATTAAACATAATGTTCAGCAAATACCCCAGCTTCAGTTTCATTCATCCTGGATCTGTTAGTAAGCAAGCATCTTTGCAGTTGTTGGCAGGAATCTTGGTAGCTGAGGGTAGGTGGTAGCTGATATAGTGTACATAATAAGGGGAAGCAATGGCTTCTGCAGTTCAGCAGTATTTTGTGTTTTAGTGCCTTACATCCAAGGGGAGAGAACTAACACGCATCTCACAGGTTGCTGAAGGAGGCCATTGTATTATGGATGAACTAGTTAAACCTGACTTCAAGATTTTGGACTACCTTACTAGGTATTTTGTTTTGTTTTTCAAGACAGGGTTTCTCTGTGTAGCAGCCCTGGCTATCCGGGAACTTGGTTTATAGACCAGGCTGGCCTTGAACTCACAGAGATCCACTTGCCTCTGCCTCCCAAGTACTGGGATTAAAGGCGAGTGCCACCACTGCCTGGCACTAGGTATTTGTTTACCTCACCCAATTCTGGTTCTTCCTATAACCATTCCAGAATGGAATATGATTTAACAGGAATGGCCCACAACTTCGGCTTCCTGGGTTTTATCTATTTATTTTCTCATAAAAGGTTAAGTCAACACCTGCATATATCTTAATGCTGAAATTACATTATGTCAATGTATTATACTTTTACCCTGTTCTTTTAATCTTATTGTGATAAGTCAGCCGAATATTATCTGCCTTATCTTAGAGTCTTGCAGTTGTACTTGTTTTCTAGCAACTGCCACATAGTTGGAGAAGAGGTTTTGTGTTCTGGCCAGACCTTGCTTAAGTATCTGTAAACAATTATTTGGCAGTCAAATGATCTTAATGCTTATCTATCTTGACTCCCCAGCAAATGTTTTCCATAATAGAAAATCTAAAACCCTAAATTTAGTCTGTATCCCACCCCCCTTCTTAAGACAGAGTCTCACTATGTAGCCTGGTATTTTAGGGTTTCTGTTGCTGTGAAGAAACACCATGACCACAGCAACTCTTATAAAGGGAAACATTTAATTGGGGTGGCTTGCTTAACTTTAGTCCATTATCATCATGGTGGGAAGCAAGGCAGCATGCAGGCAGACATGGTGCTGGAGCTGAGATTCCTTACATCTTCATCCAAAGGCAACAGGAAGTGAATTGTCTCACTGGGCGTGGCTTGAGCATATATGAGACCTCAAAACCTGCCTCTACAGTGACAAACTTCCTCCAAGAAGACCACACTTCCCACTAGTGCCACTCCCTTTGGGGGCCGTTCTCTTTCAAACCACACCTGGCTTAGCGTTTGCTACATAGACCAGGCTGGCCTTGAACACACAGAGATCTACTAGCCTCTGCCTCCCAAGTGCTGGGGTTAAAGTCATGTACCACCACACATGACCAATTTTAGTCTTTTAATTTTTATTTTTGCAAAGATCAGCATAAAACTTCAGAAGTACATGGTGACTGGGCAAAGAAACAACCAGTGTAACATTACTTTTGTTGGCTGAAGTTGTACCCATGAATTCATGTTTACTTAGGCATAGAGAGACCATGTTAATGATATAGGCTGTTCTATTAGCAGACCTGATAATTAGATAGTATTTCTAGAAAATAGTCATATGCAGCAAAAAGATAGGTGAAAGCATGTTTGTCATAGTATTGTAAAAAGATGAGAATATAAATGTCTTTAAAAGACATTACAAATGTCAAATTAGAGGATAAGGTTTTTTTTGGTTTTTTTCTTTCTTTTTTTTTTTTTTTGGTTTTTCGAGACAGGGTTTCTCTGTGTAGCTTTGTGCCTTTCCTGGAACTCACTTGGTAGCCCAGGCTGGCCTCGAACTCACAGAGATCCACCTGGCTCTGCCTCCCGAGTGCTGGGATTAAAGGCGTGCGCCACCACCGCCCGGCGAGGATAAGTTTTTAAACAACTGCAAAATAGAATCTCTTACCATTTAAAAGGATATACTAAAATTCATTTATTGACATTCGAATGTAATCACAAAACAGCACATAAGAAATATATCTATAAATGTATACATACCAAAAAAGTGGAAGTATATTTACTAAAATGAAAAAATTATAATCCCTGGAAAATTAAGTTATGGCTTTTTTTATTATTGTTGTTGTTTATTTTAATTCTAACATTTCTCCCTTCCCTTTGCTCCCTCTCTGCTCTCCTTCTCAAATTCTTGGCATATTTTTTGCATCAGTTGTTACTGATGTGTGCATATATGTATTTGTATACCTATAAATTCTCAAATATAACCTGTTGAGTCCATATAATGTTATCTGTAAGTATTTTTTCAGGGTTGTCTGTTTGGGCACTAGAAAACCCATTCATAAGCTCTTCCCTGGAAAGGGCCATCTTTTACACTCTTATAGGTGGAGTTTTTCTGTGTCCCTGCAGTCATTCCCAAATAACCACAAGAGACTTAGTATTAATTATAAATGCTTGGCCTATAGCTTAAGCTCGTCTCCAGCCAGCTCGTACAACTTAAATTAACCCATTTTTATTAATCCACATTCTGCCATGTGGTATTGCCTCACTTTTGTCTTGGACCTCCTGTTTCCTCTCTGTGTCTGGCTGATGACTCCTCTGCCCTTCTTTCCAGTGTTCTCTCTGCAAAATCTTGCCTAGCTATCGGCCAATCAAATTTTTATTAACAATGAGAGCAATACATATTTACAGTGTATAAAGATTGTTCCACAGCACACTTCCAGCTTTCCTCATTTGCCTTTGTGTAGGGTTAAGGCCTCATGGTCTTTTCCCCATGCAATTTGGCATGTTCATGGGTACCTTCTTGTTAAACTCACATTTGGGCAGTCATGTTGGTGAGACTTTATGGGTGTAGCTTCTGACATCACCCAGAGGCACATTCTCACAGCAAAATCCCTGATCGGCTCTTACAGTCTTTCTACCCTCCTCTTCCACAATGTCCCCTGAGCTTAGATATGTGAGTGTTCAATAGATGTATCCATTGGGACTGGGCTTCACAACTTTGTGTTTTCATTGGTTGTGATTTTCTGTAGTGGTCTCTGTCTCTTAGAAAGAGAAGTTTCCTTGATTAGAGGTGAAGACTATACTTATCTGTGGGTATAAGGACAAATATTTATAGATTGTTGTTAGGGATTATGCTGGCTTAGTAAATTAGTGGTTGTAGATTCTCCTCCAATAACCATGACATCACTAGCACTGATTAGTTACCTAGGTTTCCAGTACCAGGCATGATATCCCTCTTGTTGAGTGGGTCTTAAGTCAATTAGAGAGCAGTGGATTACCACCAAAGTCTGTGTGGCACGACTACACCCATAGGGTTATCCTGCCATGCTCCTTGTTGACATGGTTCACATGCATCATAGCTCGGTAGGATGGTTGGTTGCCTCTCTCCCTTGGCAGCTTACATGCACCTTCTGGTACCATGAAAGCTAGTCCCCATCAGGGATGGGGATTCAGGTCAGTTCCAGCTCAGGGGCTTCTGGGCCCTGTTTCTGAAGTACATGGTTTCTTCAGCCATAGGGACTTACCTCCTGTCTCAGGGGATAATCAAGGGCAACAGCAATAGGCTGTATGTTATTGGAGTCTCTTAGACAGCTTTGGCTAACAACTTAAAAAAGGGCTTCTCATGTCTTGCATTGGGGTTTTTTTTTTTGGTTTTTTCGAGACAGGGTTTCTCTGTGTAGCTTTGCGCCTTTCCTGGAACTCGCTTTGGAGACCAGGCTGGCCTCGAACTTACAGAGATCCGCCTGCCTCTGCCTCCCGAGTGCTGGGATTAAAGGCGTGCGCCACCACCGCCCGGCAGGCATTGGGGTTTTTGTTAGGTGATCTTTGGCCCTTGGAGAGAGCACCTTCAGCCCAAATGAGAAGTTATATTTATACACTGAATTATGTGCATTATAGGTTTGTTTGTTTGTTTTTTAGGTAAATAATTAATAAGATGGTTCCTTGTGGCCTTTTCAGCTGTCCATATTGTTATTTTTCCTCCCTTCCCCTCTCTAAGGAGGTCTCCCCTTTCCCATTTCCTCAATCACATCATTTGTATCTACCATTCCCCTTTACCCTCTTTCCATCCTCTTCTGTATTTACCTTCTCCATCTCTAAGGAGCCCCCGTGCCTTTTATTACCCAATCAGATTACCTGTACCCTGCTATTCCCCTTTGCTCCCCAACCTCCCTGTGCTGGCAATAGCCCCGTTTTACTCTCCTGGTTTCTGTAATTAGTACAAGACTATGTACTCTCATCTGAAGATTTGGAGCTAGGAGCTTCCAATAAGAGAGATTGTGCAATGTTTGTCTTTCTGAGTCTAGGTACCTCACTCAATATGATCTTTTCTAGGTCCATCCATTTATCTGCAGAGTTCATGATTTTGTTTTTCTTTACAGCAGAATAGTATTCCATAGTGTATGTGTACCATATTTTCATTATCCATTTGTAAGTAGTAGGGCATGTAGATTGTTTCCATTTTCTAGCTATTGTATAGCTAGAAATATTGTATATTGAATACAGCAGCAGTGAACATGGCTGAGCAAATATCTGTGCAATAGGATGTCAGGTCCTTTGGGTATATTCCAAGGAGTGGTATAGCTGGGTCATGTAGATTTATTTTTAGCTTTTTGAGAATTCTCCACACTGGTTTCCACAGTTTTTAATCCTATCAGCAGTGAATGAGGGCTCCCTTTCCCCCACATCTCCTCCAGTATTTGTTGTCCATTGTTGATACTTGCTTTTCTGAGTGGGTAAGATGAAATCTCAAACTTACTTGGATTTTATTTTCTTGATTGCTAGGGCCGATGAACATTTTTAAGATGTTCTTTTGAGAACTCTCTGTTCAGGTCCTAGGCCCATTTTTTTTTAATGGGTCCTAGTTTTGTTGTTGTTGTTTTGTTTTTTCAGTCTTTATTTTTTGATTTCTTTGTATATTTTGGATATTAAACCTTTCCAGATATATAGCTGGCAAAGACTCTCTCTTATTCTATGGGCTTCCTCTTCACCCAGTTGATTGTTTCTTTGACTCTGCAAAGCTTTTTAGTTTTATGAAGTCCTGATTGTCCATTGTTGGCCTTAATTCTTGGGTAAATGGAGCCCTATTCAGGAAGTCCTTTCCTACATCTACATCATGTATATAGTACTGTCCATGTTGTCCTCTAGAAGTTTATGGTTGATTTTTTTTAACTTCTCTGCTTATTTGGAGCTTTTTCTATAATAGATGTATATTAAGTATAATTTATCAAAGTGTTTCTTTGGAAAAAAGCTGATATTTTAGTCTGTCTGTTTCTCTTTAAAGTTTTTCAGGAATCACAAAGAAGATAACCCAATGACAACCAAACTCAAAGATGTACAGAAGCTGTTAAGAGAACTGCTTCCTCCTGATGCTGTGTTAGTGGGCCATTCCCTAGACTTGGATATCAGAGTATTGAAAGTGTGTATCTGCTTTAAGATTTTATTCTCTAATAAAAAAAGCATGTTCCATTTATCTAAAATGTAAAGACTTGGGCTCTTGACTCCCAACCCTCTTCCCTGTTTTTTTCCTTTAGCATAAGATGCTATTTATTCATTCTCTTTCCTCTCCAGGTGATACATCCATATGTTATTGATACCTCATTGCTTTATATCGGGAAGCAGGGCAGAAGGTTTAAGCTAAGATTCTTAGCCAAAGTTATTTTGGGGTAGGTTTATTCATGTTATAATGCTGTCCTGATACATTGTACATAAATTAATATGCATTATCCAATTCAGTCTTTGTTGTCTTCTTAATTTATAAACATTACTCTCTCCAGTTCTTAAGAAATGAAGAAATTAAGGGAATACAGTTGGACTTGACAGGGTAGGCATATAATCTCAGCTATTTTGAAGGCAGAGGTAGGAGATTCTCAAGTTTAAGGATTTCCTGGTCTCTAAAGTGAGTTTAAGGCTATCTTGAGCAATTTAATGAAACCCTGACTAAATATGAAAAGTTTAAAAACAAATGTGTTTGGGTGGCAAGATGACTCCCATAAGTTGTCCTCTGCCCATCCCCCAACCAAACACACACACGGTACACACCTACACACATAAACAAACAAATGTAATTTTAAAAAATTTTGAAGGACGTTGATGATAGAACATTTGCATATCATTTATAAAGTAGAGGTTCAGTCCCTAGTACCACGGAATTTCAAAATGTACTATACTTATATTGAATATATCTTGTAGTTTTGAAGCATATAAGTGCATGTTCATTATAACATGGCTCAAAATGAAAAGAAAAATTGTAGAGGACTGATTAAATTACAGTTATTTGTATTATTATTCAAAGAAATGTGATGGATCTGTGTATGCTAATGTAGAAACCCTAAGATATTATTTAGAATAAAATAGAGTTGCTGAGAAGGATCTTTATATAGATATTGATATAATAGATTAGGTCTAGTAGGTATATTGACATAAATATGCATATTTAAGATTTTTTCATACACAACCAAGAAGATATTTAAATGTATAAATACTTGAATATGAATCAAAATCTTCTGGAAGGAAACTGTTGATACATCTAAGAGTGGGCTAGAGACTTCATTGGCTAATCTTTAATTACTGTGGTGTACTTCCTGTGGTCAAAGCCATTCCAAGTTGTTCTGGATGTGCAGCACCTCTTTTGAGGCCTGGGAGTTGAGCCCGAGAAAAGGGATCTTGATAGTTGTGATATAAATCTGATTATTACAATAGTGAAACTTTATATACTGTGATTAAAAGAAATAATCATTAAAAATATTCCCACATACATACATTTCATCTTCATTTCTAGGAAGGACATACAGTGCCCAGACAAGCTTGGTCATGATACCATAGAAGATGCTAGAACAACTCCTGAATTAGCTCAGTATTTTCTTAAGTATGGGCCAAGGAAGGTTAGTGTCTTTGACCAGTACTTTTGGCTTTCTTAATATTATGGGATTGGATCAGACATCCATTGTAGCTAAATGTTTTCCTGTGTCCCACCCTGCCTGCAGCTGCTCAGACCCAAGTAAACATACAGAGGCTTATGTTAATTAAAACTGCTCAGACATTAGCTCAGGCTTACTACTGACTAGCTCTTATACTTAAACTCAGCCCATTTCTGTTTTAATCTATATGTCTCCACGTGTTCTGTGGCTTTACCTGTTTGCCATTACATGCTGCTCCCTGGACGGCGGGCTGGCATCTCCTAACTCAGCCTTCCTCTTCCCAGAATTCTCCTTGTCTGCTTATCCTGCCTATACTTCCTGCCTGGCTACTGGCCAATCAGCATTTTGTTTATCAACCAATTAGAGCAACACATTCACAGCATACAGAACATCCCACAGCAATCCATAGATCATTATTTCTATTCTTACCTTTCTTTACAAAACTAGCAATGTGATTAAGGTTAGAATTAAGACCTGTATCACTAACATAATATACTAAGTATATACAGCCTCTGAAGTTGGGCTTATCTATTTTTAAGTATAGGCTATTCAGTATCTAGTTATCAACTGATAGTTGCTCTGAATAACTTGTTTCTAAATCTGTAAAATGGAAATATGTAGTTTGCTGGAATAGTATTGAGGGCATATAACTATAGATAAAGCTCTTAACACAGTGCATTGAATATACTGAGCACCACACAGGTGATGATGATCACTGAACTGATACTGTTTATGGAAATTATTGTACTTTCTTGGAGTAGGTACACATTCCATTGTTTGAGCAGCAGTTCAGTGGTTATAGATTTAAAAAGGACAGTTTCTGAAAGACTTTGTAAAATTATTTTTGGTGGTGGTTTCCTTGAGGCACTGTCTTGCTATAAACCCGGTTGGCCTGTAATTTACTATGTAGATACAGCCCAGACTGGCTTCAAATCTGTAGTGATCCTACTACCTTTTCCTTCCAGCTGCCAGGATAAAAGGACCTGAAGGGACAAAAATGTGGGGGACAGAATTTTGGTTGAAGGTAAACTGAAAAAAGAAAGGTAAAGATAGGTAATCAGATAATAATAGTATAGCCCCATAGCCGGGCAGTAGTAGCACATACCTTTAATCCCAGCACCCAGGAGGCATAGGCAGGCAGATCTCTGTGAGTTTGAGGCCAGCCTGGTCTACAGAGCAAGTTCCAGGATAGGCTCCAAAAGCTACACAGAGAATCCCTGTCTCGAAAAACAAAACAAAACAAAACAACAATAACAATAATAATAGTAGTAATAATAATAATAATAATAATAATAATAATAATAATAGTACAGCCCCATCTCTTTGGAGGCTAAGCCAGACAGACTCTGCAGGCCAGCTATACTCTTTAGGAAAGGAAAATGAAAAGGGAAAGAGTAAAGAAGGGGGAAAATAAGCAGTGTAAGAAAACTAAGTAGTGCCCAGCTGTCATGCCAAGTTGATACTGAGCATTAAATAAGGGTGGAATCACCATGAGGGGAGAGAGTTGGATGGGGATATAGAATATGAAAACTCTGATAGCTGGGGTTCAGTTTTGAGTCTCTCACATTTCTTGGCTCTCAGAACCCCATGCTGCCTCTGGTAGTTCCATCATGATAAGAGGTCCTGTTCTCCCTCTGGATCTTTTTTTTTTTTCCTTTTCTTTTTTTTTTTAAGATTTATTTATTATGTATACAGTGTTCTGCCTGCATGCCAGAAGAGGGCACCAGATCTCTTTACAGATGGTTGGGAGCTACCATGTGGTTGCTAGGAATTGAACTCAGGACCTCTGCAAGAACAGCCAGTGTTCTTAACGGCTGAGCCATCTCTGCAGCCCTGGATCTTTCTTTCGATAGCTGAATTACAGGTGCTGGCTCTGTCTGTAGCAGTACTTCACAAGTGGAATCGCAGATGTTAGTAATACCTCTGTGTTCTTTCAACTTTGGGGTTGTCAGTTCTGGTCCCACCGCTGTATAATCCTTCCAATGTCCAGTGGTCTGCTTGGAGTCTTAGTTGTCTGTGAGGATATTGTTGCAAGCTCTGCCCTGCACTCTTCCTGAGGTTTTGGTGGGTCATTTGATCTATGGGACAATAGCAATGGTAGGGGAATGATGAATGTTGTAGAGTTCTTGAGTTTTAGACCTTTTACCCCTCTGGAGTTGTCTGTAGGCTGCTGAGATACTGACCTATGCTGATGGCTTTATAAAAACTAGGTTCAGCTTTTGCCAACTCTTCCCTGCTGCCCAGTATTCTCATCACTTGCTTCTACAGTTGAAATCAGGATGAGTTCTTCCCAGAGCCATCAATCCATGACCTACCGACTGTTGATGATGAAACTGCCTCTGCCTCTCAATGTGCCAGCTCCTCTTGGGACACCTGACTGAATTGCACCCTCTTCACTTGTATCACGAATCTTAGAAGATCTTATTAATAAAAAAAAAAAAAAACCAGAGCCAGATATTGGGGTGAAAACTGAGAGATCAGAGGAAAAGGACAAGCCACAGCAACTCACAGAGATATGTGGTGATATTTTTATTTGTGCACCCCAATAAAGCTTATCTGAGGATTAGAGGGAAAAGCCAGCCACTATATTAAACATAGAGGTCAGGCAGTGATAGCACATGCCCTTAATCCTAGCATTCGGGAGGCAGAGATTCATCTGGATCTCTGTGAGTTCAAGGCCACACTGGGAACAGAGTCAGGTGTGGTAGCACAAGCCTTTAATTCCCAGCACTAGTTAACCATAGAGATCTGGAGGTCTGTACAGACAGGAAGTGATAGAGCTGGGTGGAAAGGAAGTAAGAGGGCAAGGACAGAAAGGCATATAGGTGTGGGTATACAAGAAGTAGCTCTCTCTGGAGGCTGAGGAATTGGTAAGGTGAGGTTGCTCTGGCTTTTATTTATGTGGGGCCAAACTCAGGTCCTTGTGCTTGCTCAGCAAGCTGTTTACCCTCCTGAGCCCCTGAAATGTTTTTATTTGACAATTTATTAGGTATTTTGGGGGGGATATTTTGCCTGTGTGTATGTCTGTCTGCCTGTGCCTAGTGCCTATGGAGCCCAGAAAAAGGTATCAGAATCCTGAGAGACTAGAGTTACAGGCAGTTATGGGTTCACATGTGAGGGCTGGGAATTGATTGAACCTAGGGCCTCTAGAGGAATACTAATGCTCTTAACAACTAAGCCACCATTTTAGCCCCACAATTGTGGAAATACTGCATTTCCATCCTTCCCTCTACCTCTTCCAGCTCTCCCATCAAATTAATAACCTCGTATTTAATATTATCGTTTTATATATATACAAATTTAAGTGCACGCACATGTGTGTGTATCTCCCTTCTATTTAGTGTTGTTCATATGTGTTTAGGGCATGACCCGTTGGGACTGGATAACCTATCAGGGAGCTCATCCCTGGAGAAGACTGATTATGCTTCTCCCAGCTTTCCTCCATCCAGATTGGCATGTCAGCTGGTGCTGTCAATGTGCAGATACTGTTCAGGCAGCATATTGTTGAGAGTTCATAGGTGAGCTTTTCGGTCATGTTTAGAAGACACTGTTTTCAGCAGGCATCCTGGTCTTTGGTTCTTATGGTTTTTCTGTTCCCTCTTCTGCAATGTTTCCTGAACCTTGGGTATAAGGGTTGTGATGCAGATGAATGAACTGGGGCTGGGATCCCAAGGTCAGTTTTTCTCTGTATTCTGACCACTTGTGGATTTCTGTTTGAGACAGTCTCTTTCATTTCAAGGTGCATGAGAACTTTGCCAAGTAGACTGGACTAGCTGGCTGGTGAGCTTCCAAATTTCTGCCTGTCTCTGCCTCCCATCTCACCATTACTAGGATTCTTTTCAGGCATACGCCACTGTCACTAGTGTCTTATGTGGGTTCTTGGTATTGAACTTGGGGTTTTGTACTTGCAAGGAAAGTGGTTTACCAACTGAGCCATCTCCCAGCCTTAATTGTTTTTTAATGGACTGTAGCATGAATCTTAAAAGTTCTTATTAATAAAATCAAACCCGGGCCAGGTATTGGGGTGAACACTGGAAGGTCAGAGAGACAGAACCAGCCACAGCTATCCCACCTCGCTGGATCCTCAGCTGATCTTGTTTCCTCAGACTGGAGGCCTCTGAGTCCTCATCTCTGAATGGGCCTCAGCTGAACTGCTGCTTCTTGAAAGCCTAAATGCTTAACCAGGCCAAATGTTTCTCCAGGCCAAATGCCTCTCCAGGGCAAATGCCTCTCCAGGCCAAATGCCTCTCCAGGGCAAATGCCTCTAGTTTCTGGTCCTCACGCTTTATATACCTTTCTGCTTTCTACCACCACTCCCTGGGATTAAAGGTGTGGCTTTCTGGGATTAAAGGTGTGTATCACCGTGCCTGGCCGTTTCCAATGTGGCCTTGAACTCACAGAGATCTAGAGGGATTTCTGTCTCTGGAATGCTAGGATTAAAGGCGTATGCTACCACTGCCTAACCTCTATGTTTAATATTGTGGCTGTCCTGTTCTCTGACCCCAGATAAGTTTATTAGCATACACAATATTTTGGGGAACACAATACCACCACAATGGACTTTGATTTTTAGGGAAGTTTTAGTCCATGGAAAAATTGCATGGAAAGTGTGTTTTCCATTTGTCCTTTGTCTGTATGTGCACAACCCCTGCCACAATCAACAGTCTACACTAGATTTTGTTGCCATCAATGAATCCACACTGATATATCCTAGTCACCCAAAAGTCCATCATTTATATTAGGGCTCACTCTTGATGTTGTAAGTATGCTATAAATTTTGACCAATGTTTGATGACATACATGTACCACTATAATATAGAGTAGTTTCACTACCCTAAATATCTTAGGATAAATGTGCTTTGCTAATTCTTTCTCCCTCTCCCTCTAGAAACCACTGATCTTTTCATTGGCTCAATAGTTTTGCCTTTTCCAGAATATCATATAGTTGTAATCATATATCAGGACACCTTTTAGATTGTTTTATTTTATTTAGGAATGTACATATTTCCTCCATGTCTTTTCAGTGCTTTTAATGGTTTTTAAATATGATTTATTTATTTAATGTGCATTGGTGTTTTGTCTGCATGTATGTCTGTGTGAGGATGTCCATTCCCTTGGAACTGGAGTTACAGACAGCTGTGAGATGCCATGTGGGTGCTGGGAATTGAACCAGGCTCCTCTGAAAGAGCAGCCAGTGCTCTTAACCACTGAGCCATCTCTCCAGCCCTGGTTTCCGTTTTTAATGTCTGAATAATACTGTACTGTTCATTCACCCACTGAAAGAGAGATAGCTCAATTGTTAATAAGTTTTAACACTTACGGAGAAAGCTGCTAGAATATCTGTGTACAGCTTTTGGATGGCCATAAGCATTTAGATAATACAGTTAGGCAATTGCATTTGTTTAATAGTGTCTCATAAGTTTCTTGATAGTGTCACATAAATCCCTTAAGCTCACCTCAACTGTTCTTTATTATCTTTTGACCTCTGATTCAGTCATTGTAAATGACCTGTTTTTAAGACCACTATAGCATGAATCTTAAAGGTACTTATTAATAAAATCAAACCTGAGGCCAGTTATTGGGGTGAACTCAGAGAAGCAGAACAAGCCACAGCTACCTCACCTTGCCAATTCCTCAGCTGATTCTGTTTCCTCAGACTGGAAGCCTCTGAGTCCTCATCCGAATGAATCTCAGCTGAACTGCTGCTCGAAAGCCTGAAAGCTTAACCAGCCAAATGCTTCTAGTTTCTGGTCTTCATGCCTTATATACCTTTTTGCTTTCTGCCATCACTCCCTGGGATTAAAGGCTCACTTCTTGGGATTAAAGGTGTGTTGTGTCACCACGCCAGGCTGTTTCCTTGTGGCCTTGAACTCACAGGGATCCAGAGGGATTTCTGCCTCTGGAATGCTAGAATTAAAGGTGTGAGTGCCACCATTTTCTACCTTTGTATCTAGTGGCTGTTCTGTCTCTGACCCCAGATAAGTTTATTAGGGTGCACAATATTTTGGGGAACATAATACCACCACAGACCACTGATGTTTTCTTTTCTGCTTGAGTAAATCCATTCCAGTATAATTTTGCAGTGCTATTTTTTTAAATTTTCCAATCCAGAACCTTGGTTTTTTTTTAATCACTTTTCTTTGTCAATATTCTCATTTGTTAATATATCATTTTCATGATTTAGTTAGTTATCAGTGTTCAAGCATCTTTATAACAATTCTTTAAGCCCCTAAAGCATCTTTTAGACAGTTATAATTAGCTTTATGAGTCT
Organism: Peromyscus nudipes; assembly: GCA_902168325.1. Lineage (NCBI taxonomy): Eukaryota > Metazoa > Chordata > Mammalia > Rodentia > Cricetidae > Peromyscus > Peromyscus nudipes. Next base: position 58,337 of record CABHPH010152424.1, on the reverse strand, counting down.
GCAGTTTTCATATCCATGGAGTCAACCATGGATTGGAAATAATAAGGAAAAGAATGACTGGACATGTGCAGACTTTTTCTTTCTTACTGTTTCTTAACAGTGCAATAGAAAAACTATTTACACAGCATGTATATTCTCTTAAATAATATGTCCTCCAGAGATGGTAACTCAGTATACAAGAGATCAAATGCAAATATTATGTCATTTTATATTAAATAATAGAAGTAAATCTTAGAGATGGGGACTCAAAAGGTATGCAAGAAAGTCTATACAGATCAAGAGTGCAAAAACCATGCCATTTTATATTAGAGACCTGGAGCTTAACACGGTGGTGTAATCTCAGCGCTCAGAAGACAGACATTCACAGGTCTTCATATATCTACACTTTTCCAGATTCATTTTATGGAATTACATTTTCTTCGTTTACTTAGGCTAAGTTTCCTTGTCTCTTTGTATGCTTTGTGATTTTACTACTGAGACTTAGACATTTGAAAAAACAAACATTTCTGGTCTGAGGAGATGGCTCAGCATATAAAGCACTTGCCACACAAATGTAGTTGCCAGGATTCAGATTCCCAGATCCTTGTATTGTAGTGTTGTTCTGTTGCTATGATAAAAGACTCTGACCCAAAATAACCCAGGGAAGGTGATTTTGTATTTCAGCTTACAGGTGATAGTCTATCGTTGAGGGAAGTCAGGGCAGAAACTTGAAGTAGAAACCCTGGAGGCAGGCTTCTTGCTGGTGTTCTCTAGCTCATGTTTAGCTTTCTTATATATCCTAGGACTACCAGCCCAAGGAGTGGTGTCACCCACAGTGTGCTGGGCCCTCCTACATGAATTGACATGACCATTCTCCAGACACGCTCCAGTTTTCCTCTCATGACTATAGGCTACGTCAAATTGAAGATAAAAGGTGACAGGAACACAATGGAAAAGACAAGTGGGTCTAGTGGGACATGGGGAGAGGCAGAGATAAAGATGCCTGGAGCATGCTGGCTTGCCAGACTAGCTGAAACTGAGAGCCCCAGGTTCAGTGAAATACCTTGCCTCAACATGACTGAGAAAGACACCCTAATATCAACCTCAGGCCTCCACACCAATATGCACACATGTGTACATGCACCTGCACACATACATACCATAACATGAAAACATATATACACACATACATACACAAAAAGAGAGAGAGATAACCAGGTCTGGTTTTCTGGACTACTTCATGCGGCGCCCCTACACAACTCAAGATTTGCGTTGCCTGGAATTGTACCTTTCTAACTGTCTCAAATTATCTTGGCAGTTTGTTGCTGCCTCTTGTTCACAGCCCATAATCTCTTACCTCCCGGCATCTTCCTGGGGAACCACATCTCTAGTATGTCCTAGGAATCTGTCCTTAATGATTTCTAAACAAGTCCTCTAGTCCTGTCAGCTCTTCAGTCAGATGAGAAGAAAGCAGTTTCTCGGGCAGCCCCCAGGTTTTCTAGAATAGTGGGCACACAGTCCAAGAGAGAATCTCTGGAATGGGAAGTTACCCCCCCCCCCCCCCCTTAAGCCGCTGTTGATTCCGAGGGAGAGAGAGTTGGGAATACAAACTATTGCAGTGTTATTTCCCGTTTACTAGCATGTCTTGCCTCCCAAGGGCTAGAGGCATATATCCCACCACACTCAGCTTTCTAATACTTGGGGTTTTTTTTGGGGGGGGGGGAGTTTTTTGTTTGTTTGAGACATTTTTTTTTAGTTTTTTTTATTTTTTATTTTTATGTGTATTAGTGTTTTTGCCTGCATGTATGTCTATGTGAGGGTGTCAGATCCCCTGGAATTAGAGTTACAGACAGTTGTGAGCTGTCATGTGAGTGCTGGGAATTGAACCCGGGTCCTCTGGGAAAGCAGTCAGTGCTCTTAACCACTGAGCCATCTCTCCAGCCCCCGTTTGAGACTAATTTTATGGTGTTAGGGAAAACAGAGGAATTTATAATATTGTTAGGAAAGGTTGGCATTTGTCATCTCTCTCTGCAAGAGCTTTAATTTACCTTTTGATTTTCATCTTCGCCACATCTACAAAGGGCGCTACCTTTTTTTCTATATATTTCATGCTGCTTTCTGGCCGCCAGGCTTGTAGCCAGGTGTTATGGAATATCAAAGTTGTGACATTCTTTGCATTTGGTTGGACTTCTTCTTTCTAGGGGTGCTGTGGGATGGTCTGTATGTCAAACATGTTGCTTATTGGTCAATGAATAAAACACTGATTGGCCAGTGGTCAGGCAGGAAGAAATATAGGCGGGACAAGGAGGAGAGAATTCTGGGAAGTGGAAGGCTGAGGAGACACTGCCAGCCGCCGCCATGACAAACAGCATGTGAAGATGCCGGTAAGCCACAAGCCATGTGGCAAGGTATAGATTTATAGAAATGGATTAATTTAAGATATAAGAACCGTTAGCAAGAAGCCTGCCACGGCCATACAGTTTGTAAGCAATATAAGTCTCTGTGTTTACTTGGTTGGATCTGAGCGGCTGTGGGACTGGCGGGTGACAGAGATTTGTCCTGACTGTGGGCCCGGCAGGAAAACTCTAGCTACATAGGGGTGCTTCTATTTACAGTTCATCTAATTCTTTCAGGCACATTGATTCTCCTCCCACTACGTACCCTACTACCGGTGACTCTCTTAAGCCTCCTTTTTTATTTTCTTTATTTACTGACTTGCAGCAATGTGTAATAATGAAGGCTTCTCTTGGAATTTATTTTCTTACAAGTGATTTGAAGGTTGTGTGGTAATCACTCTCTTAGAAATATTTAAAGTATGGGTCATATGTGTTATGTATTACCTTTACGGCTTTTATGTGATACTAGAGGGTCAAACCCAAGTTCTTATGTATGGTAAGAGCTGTTCCACTATTCTATATTCCCAGCCCTTTTTATTTTGATACAAGGTGTCACTAAGTTGCCCAGCCTGGCCTTGAATTCAATCCATAACTTGGTCTTGAATTTGCTATCCTCAGCCTCTGTGTGGTTGGGATGATAAGCCTGCGCCTCCAGGCCCTGTTGCAAGCTGCCTTTAGAAAGAAAGCAAGTCTTAGATCCCTAGAAGGGTGCGAGGTTCTACAGTACCAGGCTGATGTATGAAGTGGATATAACAAGCTCCCTTCCATCTCCCTGCTTCAGCAGAGATTCCTAGCATATGTTATTCTTGGACAGACAACATAGTATATGAAACTGGAAAGGCCAAGAAGCAACGGTTTAATGGCTTTTCTAGGAGACTGTGTGCTGTTACCATTTTTCTCTAGACCTGCAAGTCAGCTGTGTACTACTACTTGATGGTATAAGTAAAAGGCAATTGTTTATATTTATGTGGCCCCTGAGGGAGCTGAGTAGTACTGGGTTCCTAACTCATTTAGTCTGTGCTGTCTGTTCTCTTCAGGTACGGCAAGCCAGAGTGGAAGTCCCTTTGTTTCCCTTCAACATTGGGCAGTTCTCTTTTGAGCGCTTTTCACCCATCTTTGCTGAGGAGCTGAAGAAAAGAGTAAGTAGATGGGTTCTGCTAAACTGATAACTTACAACCTTCCTTCATTAACGAGAGTAATGCACACGGGATTAAATTCACATCTATTTCTCCAAATTATTTCAATATACATTAACATTTGAAAAACATGTTTTATAAAAATAGGAATGAGACTGAGTATACTGTTTTGCAACTTGTTTTGTGCATGTGTTTTGTGTATATATGTACAGGTATGTAGATGGGTGGGTACATATGCCTGTGCATGCATAGGCAGAGATAAGGTCAGAGGCCATCATTAAATATCTTCTTTTATCACTTTTAGCCTTTTTTTTTTGAGACAGGGTATCTCACTGAATCTGGAGCTCACTGATTTGGACATTCTGTCTCTGCTGCCAGCACTGGGATTAGAGGCACTCACGTTTTCATGTGGGTGCTGGGGACCTGAACTCAGGTCCTCAAGCAAGTACTTTATCCATTGAGCCATTGCCCTAGCCCCTTGTTGCAACTTTTTTTTTAATTTAATTTAAAATGTATCTTCTGTGTCATTACATGGTTTTTCTTATTTTTAAGATATGCAAGACATTCCACTGTGTGGTATACCTATTATTGAGATTGTTTGTGTTTTTAATTTTTCCTATTATAAATAATGTTGGAGTGGACATCCTTGAGTACAGACTCTTTGGGTTTTTTTTTTTTTTTTTTTTTTTTTTTGAGACAGGTTTTTTATGTAGCCTGGCTGTCCTGGAACTCTCTGGAGACCAGGCTGGCCTCAAACTCAGAGATCCTTCTGCTTCTGCCTCCCTAGTGTTGGGATTAAAGGTATGTGCCACCATGTTTGACTTGAATACAGATTTTTTATGTTTTTTATGCATGATTATTTAGTCTCCAAGTACATATGTATGTACCACATGCATGCTTGGTGCCCTTAGATGTCAGAAGGGGGCATCAGGTTCCCTGAAATGAGTTACAGATGGTTGTGAACCACCATGTGGATGCTAGGAATTAAACCCAGCTCTTCTGCAAGAGCAACAAGTGCTCTTAACCACTGAGCTATCTCTCCAGCCCTATAACAGCTGTGGACTTTAGACATTTGAAAAGGTAAGCCATGCTTTGCCTTATGGTTTCAGTTCATTTTCACATCCACCTCTTCATTCTGTTGTTTTTCCTATAGACAAAGACCAAGTGGACAGAGATGTCAGCTGTCTATGTTGGGCCATTTTTCAAAAATTGTAACATTGGGGCTGTGAAGAAGAGGTTTAACAGCTTGGGCCCAGTCCAGTCAACAACTCTTGTTCTTGAAACTTCTAGGGTAAGATGAGAAAATTAAGATTTTTTACTTTCTTTCTTAGAAAAATCAGATGATGGGGGGGCTGTGTGACTAACAAATTAGTGAATTGAGCTTGCTCGTCTCCAGCTCTGTCTGATGGGGCTAGTAGTTGACTGACCCATATAATCGGTTTTTTCCAGAACTTATGTTTTTGTGCACTTACAATTTTTATTTTGTTTTGCTTAAAGAGAAGTATATCATGTAGGCCAGACAAAAATATGTCTGCTGAAGACAGGTATGGTAGCACACGCCTTTAATCTCAGAACTCCAGGAGGCAGAGGCAGGAGGATCTCTGTGAGTTTGAAGCCAGTGTGGTCTCCATAGAGAGTTCCAGGACAACCAGGGTTACATAGAGAGATCCTGTCTCAAAAAAGGAAAAACAACAAAATCCCTGCTGGTTGAATGAAGCCTTTGTTCTGACCTCACCTTTACATGATAAAAATATCCTTTAAAAAAAGAATAGTTGGGGGTTGTGGCTCAGTGGTTAAGAGCATGTACTGCTCCTCTGAAGGATCTGAGTTCAACTCCTAGAACCCACATCAGGCAGCTCACAACCAGTCCCAGGGGAATCAGACCCACACACAGATAGACACACATATACATAACTAAAAAGAATAAATTTTAAAAATAATTTGAAAATAAAGAAAATGATGATACCGTTTCTTAAAAAAAAAATTAGTGAAGCTACCTAGCAAGATGGTTTAGCAGATAAAGGCACTTGCTACCAAATTTGATGACCTGCATTTAATTTCTGAGGCTCACATTGGTGGAGAAGAGAACCAGTTTCCACAAGGTGTCCACTGATTTCTACATGCCAGCCATGGCACATGCACACACGCACACAGACACACAAACACACACAAACTAAATAAATAAACATAATTTAAAAATTACAGAACTGTAACTTCCCTATCTTAGGAAGTTGTATAGGTTTTAACTACACAGTAGGCCAATAGCTAGGATACAATAAAGGATGTTTGATTTATAAAGGGTTTTTTTTTTTTTTGGTGTGTGTGTGTGTGTGTGTGTGTAACTAGGGATTAAACCTAGAGCCTAAGCGTGTTAGACAAGCACTCTACCACTGAGCTACACTCTTAACCCTTTTTATTTAGTTTTAGGGAGAATCTCATTGTGTAGCCTGTGTTGCTGTAAGATATGCAGTCCTCCTGACTCAGCTTCTGAGTAGGTGGGGTTACAGGTGTATGCCACCATGCACTACATAACACTCAACTTTGATTTTCATTTTCTGTTTTTGAAGGAAAACTGTTACAGTGTATTGTAGGGGCATTGAACAAGGCAAGAGTTCTGCTGGCCTGCTTTTCTTTAATTCTCTAGTCTCTTGGAGTAAATTTTGTGTAGTGGATTTTTATTTATATAAATGCTCTATAAAAGATTTTAATGATTTTAAAACTGTATTTCAATAAAAGGAAAAATATTTTTAATTATTTAAACACTTATATATCATCTTAAAATTTATATAATTCAAAAAACTTAAATCTCCATCTTTATGGTCATACCATCATTATTATATCATAAGTAAGTAAATGACTAAGGTTGACATCTGAAGCAATAGCATAAACATAAAAGAAGATATTACAGGAATGAAAACCAGAAACAGCATAATAACATCTATAGAGCTGGGCATGGTGGCACCTGGAGGCAGAGGCAGAACAACCACTGCCCCGTCAAGGCCACCCTGATCTAGTTCCGGGTCAGCCAGGCCTACCTAGTGAGACTTTCTCCAGGAATAAGGGTTATCTGTAGAACATTAGGGAGCAAGTAGTAAGGGTGGAGGCCTCCAGAGGGAGGACTAAAGCAGCTGACTAGAGGAGTAGCAGAAAATGTCAGTACTTTCTTTTCCACCTTCAGAATGTGGAACTGAGGCAGCTCATAACCTGGTACAATAATAACGAATGGAAATGAAGTGAAAACATAAGTAACTTCCAAAGTTACTTTTTCTGTTCCTATACCTAAAAATTTAAATATTATCTCTGAGAATAGACTTGGAATTGGAAGTTCGTTGCAAGACTGTAACCATTTATGTCTTCTTGCTGGCTTTTTTGCTGTTGTTTTTTTTTTTTTTTTTTGTATAATACATATAAACATGGAATTTGCCTATCTAACCCTTGAAGTTCACATTCAGTACACTGATACTATACAGTCATCATGACCATCCTTCTCTATAACTTTTCGTCATTCCAAACTGAAACTCTGTATAATTTTTAAGTTTCAATCTTGTAATAATTATGTGGTTTGTAGGATTTTTTTCCTATTTTGTAGACTGCCTTTTACAATTCGGTAGTTTTGATGTGTAAAAGCTTTTAATTTTGAGGAAATCCAGTTTGCCTTTTTTTTTTCACCTTTGTTAATTGCCTTTGGTGTCATTTTCAAAAAATTGTCCAAAACAATGTTGTAAAACTTATCTATAGGAGGGCTTTTCTCTATGATGATATATGGCTCAGGTGATTACAGTGATTTAGCTACTTTGAGTCATAAGATTTGGCCTAGCCAGCAGAAGAACTTAGCTTCCCAAGTGGACCGCCTAAAAATCAAGCTAATCAGACATCTGGGAATCCCTGCTTGTGACATACATGAATGACCTTAGTGCTTTGTAATAAATATGAAGAGCAAGTTAGGTAGTGATGAATTTGTTAGTTTTCCTTACCATCACAATGGCCTTTGATTTTAAATGGAAAAATTAAAGTTACTGTCAGAAAACCAATTCCTGAACTTTGGTGATTTTACTTCCAGTTGACCGACACTCTGCGATCCACTGCCTGTTTGGCCCAGCACGTTAAAGGCATCCACTGTGGTTTGGGTCCCGTTCTCAGTCCCTTCCTCTAGCGGTTTGAGAAGCTGGAAAGTAACAAGGTAAAAACCTCGGTCTTCTGCAGCCTTACTTCTGTATACAGTATGAAGTCCTGGAAGCTGCTCAGCTGGCTAGAGAAACCATGAATGGCATTCTGGTAGAAGGTTCCTACATCAGGGTAAGAGAGCCACTGCATCAGGGTAAGAGAGCCAAAGCTGAAGGCAGACCCCCTTCATCTAATTGAGGTTTACCATAGCCCATATGTAGGGACATCCTGGAGATGCCTAGGCATGAGACATTGTAATAAATGCCCTTAGTCAAGACTACGTAACTTTCAATTTTATAAAAATCGGTCTGGCTAGACTAGGGTCTTCATTGTATTCTTTATCAAGTATCCTTATCCCTGGATGGTTTGTTGTGAGTGGCTATTCTGAGTCTTCCCATTCCTTTAGCTTTCAAGGGGGTGAGATGGTGGTAGTGGGAAGTTCTTTTTGTACAAGTAAACAAGATTTCAATGGAGGCAGCAGACAGGGAACTGGAGAATATAGATTTATATAAAAATATGTATTTTTTAAACAATTAAATCCACAATCAGTTCTGTGAAGCACTTATTGGCCTCCTTATAGATTAGAAAGATGCATATTGACTTAGTGATATACAGCATGACAGAGCGTTAGTTAAAATGGTGACTTTGTACCACTAATACCATCTTTCCTTGGTTAGGTGCACAGGCATGTGACAGAATTCACCCTTGAGTGTGTCACCCTTATGCATGAGCTAGAGCAAGATTCTGAGAACCAAGCTACTATATATGTGGCCGGATTAAGTAAAACTTTTAAAGAACACCTGTTGGAGCAGCCCAGCCTCTTTCCTGACCTGGAAGCTGTGATCCTGCCTAAAGATGTTAAAAGCAGAAAGCAAAAAACCTACTGTTTCTTGAGTAAGTTTATACCATTAAATGTAGATGGTAGTAAATGAGGTCAAAGAAGGGATTCACCAAACAAGCTCTCCTGGAGTAGACCAGGGTGGAGCTTCTAATTCTACCCTATTCTCACACCTTAGCCAGACCTTAGCTTATCTGTTGATCTGCTTTCTTGGCCCTCAATAACAAATGTTGGGATTTTTCCTACTTTCAGAGTTCAAAACTCGTGACAGTGCCCAGATAGCCCTTGAAATTCTCAAAGGCAAGGACTGGAAGTTGAAAGGCAGATATGCCCTAACCCCTAGGCACCTCCAGGCATGGCTCAAGGACATACATCCTGAACCAGCAATGCCTTCAGGATTTGGAATAGTTCCGCCTCTCTTGGAGAAGCATGTCTTCCAGGTAATGAGTGTGTTTTAGAGTCAGCAGGGAAGGTAGCTGCTGGGGTTTCTGGTTCTGGACCCTGGACTTCTGTTTCTGGAGCACAGCCAGGAAAGACTTGCTCATTGGCACTACATCCTTCAAGCTTTTTCTTGGTTTGTTTTTCTTGCCCTGGCCCCCATCTTATGTCACTGTCCAGCCTCCTCCAGCCCTAGCCATATTGGTTCTTCTCTCAGATCTCAAATACTTTTGTCCCTTTAATAATAACCACTAAAATCCCACTCTTATTCTTCAAGGTGGTTCTGTAAGGAACTTTGAGGGACCAGGGTGGGAGACTGGAGAGGTGGATAAGTCTTAGGTGAACTAGTTCAGGGCTTCCCAAAGTATGATACATACACAAGGTAAATTTTGGCTGTCTTGGCGAGACTTTTTTTGTTATTTCCACTTCTAAAGTTTAGGAGTTACATTAAACTGTACAACATCAGATCTGAGATTAGGCAAGACTAAGGCAGAATTCTCATTTTAGTTCTCATTTTAAAGGGAGTACATGTATAAAGAAGGCATATGTATGAGAGTGGAGGTAGGCTGTTTAAAGCTTAGTAAACCTTGATGTAGTCTCATACTTAGCAGATGAGGGGTAGAGATTAGAGCTGGTCAGTAACTCATCCAAGGTCACAGATACCCTTAATGGCAAAGGCAGGCAGGGAACCTCATCAGTGATATGGCTTCTTACCTTAGGGCCCTTTTGGAAGACCCATTTGAAAGAATCAACAGCAGCTGCTGTCTGCCACAGAGGTCCTAAGTCACTGAGGTCTGTAGAGGGCTGCTGTTCAGACAGGGATTTTTTTCCAGAGCTTCTTGTGGCTTTAGAACCAGAGGAAGTGCTTTAACTTCTCTAAAGGTGAACAGGAGGCTAAATGTTGACACTGACTTTGCTCCTAGACTCTGAAGGAGAACCATCCAAAGATAGTAGCCTGGCGCTGTGGCCGGAGGATTGAAAAGCTCTAACACAGCCTGAGCCCAGGCACCCTCTGCCTCATCCTGCTGCCAGGAACCAAGAATTAAGGACTTGATGTGTTGTCCTCGGGATTCTGATCCCTGGAATTCATCTGTTCTCAAGAAGAGACCTTTAGTTAAATGATGTCCAGACCACATAATGAGGATTTACATGAGTTCTCATCACAGTTCCAAAAGGTAGACATTACATTTCTATTTCACTTGTATGCTTAAACTTATTGGTCCTCCTGATGCAGCTTATCCCACCTGAAAATCAGAGGCAGAGGTCCTCTAAGCTGAGGTAAGAAGAGCTACATATGACAGCAGAAGGACAAGATATCCCAGCACTGGCCCAGCCAGCTGTGACCAGGCCGCCCTCCTTACATATCAGAAGTGTGTTCTTGACTTCCCTGTTCTTTCCCCATTGCCATCTCTGCTTTGGAGGGACAAACAATTCTACTCCTCAATTCTAATTTTAAGCTTAACAAATACTGAGATAGGCTGTGTGGGTCTGGTTCTAGCTCCTATTATATATTTTTAACAAGTGGCCAAGCTCCTTCCCCATTGTAGGTCTAAGCTGGAAAGGTACCTATAATCCCATGGGTGGTGTCATACCTATAATCCCAGTATTTGGAAGATCGAAGCGAGAGTATGAGTTCAAAGCCAGTCCTGTGGTCCATTGTGAAAACATGTCTCAAAATAAAATTCTCTTGAGGGATTTTCAGTAAATCAGTGATTTCTTTCAAAACATAAAGTATAATAAATATTTTACTTAAAGAAAAATTAATATTAAATCTTAAAACATACAGTATAGTTCATGAGTGTATGTGGTGTATGTGTGTGAAGGGCCTTTTTGGAGTAGTTAGAAAATTATAGAACTATATAGAAAGATTCTCCCTTTCTAAGTTTTTCTTTTTTAGATTTATTCATTTATCTTTTGTGTGGGGGTGTGAATACACGTGCTCAGATTATCAGGCTTATTGGCAAATGCCTTTACCCATTGAGCCATCTTGCCAGCTCAGATTGTTTTGTTTCTTAAACATATCATAAAAACTGGGTTTAGTAGTGCACACCTATAATCTCAGCACTTGGGAGATAGAGGCAGAAAAATGTTCAAGGCCAGTCTCAGCTACATAAGGAGTTTGGGCCACTGTGGTCTACATAAAATCCTGTGTCAAAAAGTAAAAAATATCTTAAGATTCTGATATTCTAGGATATGTTGTACTACAAATGATAGTTTAAGTAATATCTCCTTAATTTGGGGGAGTTTTCTTGTATGGTCTTGTTGAAGTTCTTGTCTGTGCCATTGACTTAGGATTCCAGTCCTTCATCTGTGCCTGTAAGTTGTAGACTTGGCCTTTTTGTTTGTTTTTTGTTTTGTTTGAGACAGGTTCTCTCTGCATAGCCCTGGCTGCTGGGATTAAAGGCATGACACCACACATGGCCAGATTTTGTCATTTCATTGTGTCCCACAATTTTTTAGATACCTTTCATGTAGTTTTGTTAATTCTTCATATTCTTTGCCAGTGTGGTCCAATTCTTTTTATTTTTTATGTGTATATACATGAGTTTGACTGCATTAGAGGACAGAAATGGGCAGCAGAACCCCTGGAGCTGTAGTTACAGGCAGTTCTAAGCTACCTCATGTGAGCACTGGGAACCAAAACTGAACATGGGTCCCTCTGCAAGAGCAGTGAGTGCTCATAATGCCTGAGCTCTCTCTCCATCCCTAATTCCTATACTTTATCTTCAAATCCGAATGGATCTGTCTTCTTGATCCATTCTACTGATAGGGCTTTCCTGAGTTTTCTAATTGGGCTATTGAGTTTTGCAATTTCGTTATTTCTACCTCTACTAAATTCAGTTTTCAGATCTTGAACTGTCTTGTCATTTCATTCAGCCACATATTTATGTTTTCTTGGATTTATTCTTATCCTCCTAAGTTCATTGAGTTATTTCCTGTTGTCTTCTTTAAGCTTTTGGATTCATTGATGTTTATAATTGTTCTTTTAAATTGTGTCCTGGGATTCATCTAGGTAGTTTTTACTGGAGAACATTTCTATAGGGCTAGTAAGTTATGAAAGAGACATAATGTCTTGGCCTTTCATATTTGTATTTTGCAATGTGACTTGGTCATGTAGACTTTGTTTGTTGGCTGTATGTCGGATTCTAGGCTGCCTCTGTTGATTGGAAGTTTTGTTTTGGTTTTGTTATTGCCCAAGCTTGGTTGATTTCAGATCAGGTATCAAGAATTGGTAGTTAATCCTTCAGATACTCAATGTTGATTTTGGATTGGACAAACAGGGGTGATTCCAATTCAGTGGTAAGCAAGAAATGTGGATGGGATGGATGGCTATTGTACAAGCTGGCCTGGCAAGCTGGCCAGGATGGATGGATATTGTGCAAGCTGGTCTATTTGGGTAAGCCAGGGTCTTGGGTACTCACCAGGCTAAGCTGTGTATACTCACCAGAGTATAAGCTATGTAACTAAAGCTGGGCCTGAGGATTAGGAACATGGCAGCCAGGTGAGGTTCAGGTTACTTGGCTAGGACACAGGATGGCTAGGCAATGGAGGATGGCACAAACAGGCAAGAGTCCTGGGGACTCAACAGACTGGGCCAGTGCACAGGATGTTTTATCTAGTCTAGGCCTGGAGGTCTGGTGTGGTGCAGGCAGGCAAGGGTCCAGGAGACTCACTAGACTGGGTTGGCACGTGGGAATCTGCCAGACCCTTAATAAGCAAGTATTGTGCTACGTACATAGACTTTGGGTCAGAATTCTTAGAATCCTTATTAAGCCAAATGTAATGCCTCTTTTTAAGCAATTCTCCAAGGTCACACAACTAGTAAGTGTAACTACTCACGCTTAGAACCATAATGATCTGACTCTAGAGCCATTCATCAAAGGTTAGTAGTTGTTAGACAGCGGCTTAAGTTTGTGTTTTGCTCATCTTCTGCCTTCCTTGCCTCAAAGAGCTCCTTTAGCTCTCTTAATCCATCCCATGAATATTCACAAAAGGTGGCAGTAAACTAAGAGGTATCCGATGACTCTTCAGTTGTAAGCACTTTTAATGACATGCATCATTAAGTAATAGTATAAAGTTTTCAGATGCACTAACAAAGTCTTTAAATAAAGCGAAAGACTAACCCCACTTTCTGAGGACTCTGAGGACACATTTTCATTACTGAAACCTGGCTGTTCCTTGCAGTATGACTTAAAACGAGTTATGTCTGAGCCTGTTTCTTTGCTTAGAAAATAGATTAAACACTTGTATCACTGAGCTGCTTTTAAGGATTAAAGAGACAGGTGTTTAAACTGTCCATACTTGATTTGTAAGAAGTGCCCAGAAAATGCTAGTTATTACTATGCTTCTCTAAGCCTTAGTGGCATAGTAACTTAAATGTTTTAGAATTTTATAGTTAAGGAAAAAAAAAATGAGGCTTGTTTGAAATGTGTCGTCCATCTATCTCTAAGATTTGAATCAAGCTTCTTCACTGAGCCCACTCCAGCAGGCAGCTTTCCAGGAACCTGCCTCTTGGTGTATTGTACACACTTACTTAAAACCTTATGTCTTCTTTGTTAGGAGCATACAGCCATTCATTTAGCCCTCTAAATAAAAACATGTCTTCATTCTTTATTGCAGCACTTTTGGATCACACCCTGGCTTAGGACTGATGAAAATAAAGGAGGAAGAAGAAAGTGACACCCAGGCCTGGGAGTGTGAGTCTCCCCATACTTTCCCATATAGAGAATGTGACTAGGCTACAGCCCCTTCAAGAGGATGGCAAGCTTTTCCATCTAGCAGACAGCTATGGTAAAAAGTTGGGATACCAGCTGAAGTATATTGTCATGTGCAAAATTTCAATAAATGCCTAAAACTCAAAACATTTCTTCCTCTTAAGACATGAGGAGGAGGGAAAATGAGTGTTTTGTGTCTGTTTATTTACACAGATACTGATTGATAGCTGTAGCACTACCATTAAAATGGCATATACTGCAAAAGAAAATCCAGCCAGCTTGTCAAATTTCTGTAAGTAACTGGAGACACTTTTGACTCTCTGGCATCTGCTATACTAAACATCTGGCCAGAGCAAAGACAGTGGAAGACTGTTAGCTTTTATAGTTAGAACCCACTTCCATGTATGGGAATCCCTCCTTCCTGGGATACAGCTGCAGCATCACTCTTCACCAGCAGGTGTCCCCATCACACCAGGGCAGCACTTGGAAACTCAGAAGAGTTTTAATGTTTTAATGTGACTAACTAGTAACATTGTTGGAAGATGAGACACAGGTCCATGATTGCAAATCTGGTAGATACTAAATGCTCCAGAGGAAGTCAACTAATCTGTCAGTCACACCTAAAATCTTCCTTTCTACACTCAGATCTTACAATTCCATCAGAAGAACTGAAGATGCTTGTACCAAAAAGTGCAAAGTAGATGCCACAGGGTTATTACAAAGGAATGAGTGTGCTGTGCACATGTGCCCCTTCTAATCCCAACTTTTTAAGTTATTGCTCAACTTAAGTTAAATATTATTGTCCAGGCACAGAGATGCTAGTATCTCATAGAATTAGTTTGGCTTTTTGAGACAGGGCCTTACTGTGTAGCCTTAGCTGTCCTGGAACACTATGTAGACTGCTCAAACTCACAGAGGTCTACCTGTGTGTGCCTCCTGGGATCAAAGCCATTTGTCAGCACACTTGGCTCTCAGAATTACCATAGAGATAAATGAAGTTGAGTTCATAGTCATGCATGTGTGTGCATAGGGCTATAGAACAGTATTATAGTTTTGATTCCTTTTGCATAGGGGAAATGTACAAAGCTATGCATAGGATTGGAACCGAGCCTGGAATGTTGTATGCCAAGATGTTAACAGTATTTCTCTCTGATTAGTCGGACTGGCAAATCATGTTTTACAAAATGCTTTGATGGAAGGTTCTATTTTAAAAAAGAAAACAACAGTAACAACAGAAACAACAGCAACAACAAAAAAAAAAAAGCAGGCAGGCATGGTGGTGCACACACTCTGGAGACAGTAGCAGGTGGATCTGAGTTTGAAAGCCAGGCCAGTCTATGTAGTGAGTTCCAAGCCACTGAAGGCTACATAGTGAGACCCTGCTCCCAGTAAAAACAAAACAACAACAAAAGAAAAAACAGTTCAGCATCATTACTTACTTTTATAGTTAGGAAAGAAATAATTCTGAAGATTTAGGGTTGGGCCACATAGGGCAGTGTTCAACCCTTAAATGAAGCCTCCATAAGATTGGACCATAAGTGGAACCAAGCACTAGAGTTTGATTTGAGATCAGCACACTGCTTCCTTAAGTTCCTCTGTCAGGAGGAAACTTGTGCCCACTTGAGCTTCCTTTCCAGCTGAGCTCTAAAGCAGTGGGCTTCAATTGAGATCTACCTTTTGAGGCTTCTGTCCTGAAAGACAGGCCCTCTAGTGGACATGGAAAAGTGTGGGTTAGAACTTCAGTTCTGCTGCTGGGTATTTGGGTCATTCTGAGTCCATTTCCACAGCTGTGTAAGTTGAAGAAATACCTACTTTTAAGAATTATGAGACTTCAAAGATCTAGCTCGTGAAAAATCTCAAGAATAATAGTAGACTGGGAACTATTTTCCTAAGACCCCATTTAAAATGGGGAAATCAGTACCTACTTCATGGTTGGTAGGAAGATTTAAGTAGCAGAAGTCCAGCATGAGTAGTGCTGAGTAAGTAGCAAGCATTAGTGGCCTTTGCAAAGTGTTGCAAGAAGCTATTAAGGCGTTCTGAACTGGGCAAGGTTATCTTCTTCTTCAGATGGATGAGGGTTTCCCCCTGGGCCCCCACTACAGAACTAAATGGACCTAGCGTTCAAGCCTCTGAGACTTCTGCACACTGTGTTCTTCCAGCTGATGTCCCACCTTTTGGAAACTAAAGCTGCCAACTTGGCCTCTTGCAAAACACACATTCCATTCATAAGTGCGTTTGTGCATTGTTCCTCCCACACCCTTCTAGGCAGCCAATGCTGAGCTGCCAAGGCAGCTGCCTGAGGAGCAGGAAAAAGGCAACGCCAAGGGAAAAGAGGTTTTTACAGAACTTAATTAAAGAGACTCTTCTCTATCCCTCTGGACTACTTTTTAGTATACTTTCTTGGTAGAAGTCCATGCAATTAATGCTCATTTGGTAATTGTATAACAATGACTTGCCAATCATTTAATATCTGCTTATAATCCATACAGCACTGTTAACAGCACCCTAGTTGGCTGTCTTCCATTCCACCCTGCTACTCTCCAATCTGTAGGTCCCTTCTGTGCTTAATAGAAAGGACAAACCCAGGAGTCAATGGGAGGAGTGTGGAACAAGGGTAAAACTACACATTTCCTCAGGAATATCATGCTTACTAAGCCCTTTCCAACTGAAAAGGCTTATCTGATCCCCATCCTGCACTTACGACATCTAAAGAGATACCAAGAGGCTAGGAACCTTTGAGGAACCATCAGCACTTCCACAAAAGAAATGAGCAAGATGGCTGGCCAGTGCCATTCTTGAACAGACAACCAGAAAATACAAGAAAGGAACTAAGGGTCTTAAGTCTAGAACTTAAGAAGCTGATGGCCATCTCAGTGTTCCTATTACAATTTTTCCTCTCCCAATTTGGCACAATAGAAAGTTGAGCCCTTTTAGGGAGCAATGAGTGATGAAGGATCAAATGTCATGCCACACACTAAACTCTGTTCCTGCCTCCCCAGTGTACCTAACATTATTTTGGAGAATCTTAATAGGGGATGGTTGAGCACCATGAGATAGCATGGGTGTCTCATAAACTTTTCCTTAAACCCTAACACTGATGGAGATGCCTTTATTTTGCAGATGAATAAAAGATAAGCTTAATCACTGCAAGCCTTGATTAGACCTAGGGGGCCATACACAGGGCTCAAGATTTGACTTTTCTCATGGGAATTGAGTTACTTAAGGTAAGAAAGATGATTTCAATAGTAGGCTTATAAACACTCACAGTGCATGAAGATCATTACCTGTGTTTGGAGCTGGGCTCCTATCCTATATGGGTCATTTTCCCAAGCTGTTAATAGATCATAGCATCATAGGAAAAGTGGATAACTTAAGCCTCAGAATAAATTCACTGGTTTTTGTTTTCTGCAGAAATATCAATAGTCAGGTAAACAAATTTATTGAATCCAACAGCAGATAACCTTCAAATTAAAAACAACAACAAAAACAAAAAAAATACTGTAGACATCAAAGACAAAAATGTGTATATCAAGTTAATATTCAAGGGCTATTTGAAGAGTGCAACAGTGCAGAGAATACAAAAGTATTAACTTTTGTCAAGTTTGTACAACCTCAAGAAACATATGCTGGTCACAAACCAAGAGGGATCCACAAAGGTGGAGGGTCACATGAGCAGTGGACTCATCACCTCATCGGCTTAAGACAGGATATATATGAGACCAATTCAATCAAGCCCTGTTTACCTATTGCTTCAAATTCCCTCTTTAAAACCTAGAACCATGTACTCAGTGCAGCAGGGAAGAGCAGTTAATCAGATTCTGAGGACTGGGGATCAGTATTAGAGGGAAGATACTTCTTCTATAGCAAATATATTTGTGCTGAGAGAAAAACAGCAGCTGTTGAATGGCTTCTCTTGGCAATGCTCAAGATATGTGATGGAAGTAGGTATCTGAGAGCAGGCTGGGTTTCCGAGAGAAACAGAACACACCACTCCAACACTAGAATCAGAACTTGATTACTCAGCTAATCAAACCATCTCAGCATCGGCATCCTATGCTCAAGCATCATTCTTTAAAAAAAAAAAAAAAAGGGGGGGGGGAGGACCATCCCCAGCATGTTGTCCTGGGCCAACTGGTATGGGCTACTATTACAGCTTAACATAGGAATGTACTCTGAAGAGAAGTGGCAAGAACCTCCCCTCTACATGACCCAGAAGGGAGGATCAATGTCACATGTCCTTAAAAAGCCCTAATTGACATATTTTGATAATTTTGTCCTTTCAAGTATTTAAGCCAAATACTGCTTGAGTCCTCCAAGTAAGACCTTTGTCAGTTACCAAGTTGTTCAGGCCATCACTAGCCATCCTAACATACACGGGAGAATAAGAAGTCTAAAGAAAGTGGGGGCTGGGGGCACTTTTTAACAGTAGTTTTCTTTCTGTTCCTTATGTAACTGTATAACTGGGTCTACCTGCTGCACTGAAGACCCCACTTGAAATATAGCAAACCATACATTCCAATATACAGGTTTTTTGTTTCATTCGTTTTTGGACTAGTCTTTTATCTCAGCAACTTCCCACCAATGGTCCAAGTACATAATCTATGGGGTCCCATGACCTGATCTGGCCTGAAGAGCAGGCCCTAGGAGACAGTACTGTTTCAAGCTAATACTGTGTGCAGCTTAACTCTTTACTTTGTGTCCATCCAATATGAACAATACTGCTTTGCACATTTTCTTGTATCTTTCCCTTAGCCCAAAGCTTTGGCTGAAATTTGAATTTTCAGCCAGCTCTGGAGATTTTTTTCTTTATCAAATGGGTACATACAAACTTCTGGACCCAACCACACACATGTTGGCACATCTGCCACAGTAAAGAGAGCTGCTGAGGCAACCCCTAGAAGTACAGCAAAGTGTCATTAAGAATGATACATTCAAGTTTGGCAAGGCTAGGGGAAAGATTTCAGTAAAGCAACCCTTTATCTCATACCAGCTTACTAATAAATTACTAACGAAATACCATGGAAACTCAAAAAGTCACTTGCCAAAAGTAAGCAGTTTCCCAACAGATTCTGTGTAGTAATGCTTAGATGTTGCAGAATTCCAAAATGGCACCCATATATCACACTTCCCTACATCACCCCAGTGTCACAAAGCTGGCTTACCTGAGGGGCAAACATTTGGCCTCCAGCCACTGCTGAAGCAAGCCTATCTGAGGTTGAGTGAAGTGTTAACTACAACCCTTACACCACGCTGTGAATCTCTTGGCAAAACAAACAACAAAAACCTACTGCACAGAGAAGCCCAAGTCCCTAACTGTTCCTTTCTCTGGTTTCTCATTAAAAATACAATCACAAATAATTTCTAAATGACTGGGGTTGGAGAAACTGAGCAATCAGTTAAAATCTACCCAGTAGGGAAGGAATCTAGTTCCTTGAGTCCATGGGGCCCTTGGCTGCCTCCCTCTCTTGGCACTTCCCTGCCACATACACCCTTTCTTATCTGGGACAGAAAGTCTCCCCTAGAACACTCTACTACTTCTTCCCTCATTGGACTTCTACCTAATTCAGAATTAGGAACAACTGGCTGGATGAGATCTTCTCCAAAGGCTGCAGTGTAGCTGTGCCCTAGGAAACTGCTGGGCCCCTGGATACTTACTCAAGGACTTTGTCTTACTATGGCTAGAAGAAAGGAGCAACATCTGGCCCAACAGCCTCTTCAGCCTCCAGCACACTATCTTAAGTCTGTGGCTGACTTTCAGGTTTCTCATCTGTCCCTCAAGAAAGGACAATTGTCAGGCCTACAAAAATGCTCCGTGTCAATACCAATTTTAGGAAATAGAACTGTCATCTCCTTAAATAATCATCTTTATAAAGATAGGAGCCCAGAGCTGTAAGACTCATAAAGAACTCAAAGCATGCAACTCTTGCCCATGGCGAGAAACATATACCCAGGATTTGGGGTAGACTAATTAAGGGAGAAAATTCCATTTTTCATTGTATCAAGAGTATAAATATTTTTGTAACTTTTATTAAAAGATTCCCTTTTTAATCTGTTCCGAAGTGTTGGAAGCTGAACTGTACAAGCTCCTGCCACCCATCTTCCAGTACAATTTTTTGAGGATATTTCTTAATGGGAAATTTTCAAGAGGGTCCTCTAGTGGAACTAGGTAGGACAGAGTCAGCTCCTCAGGCCCTGGTGGCAGCTTGACCAAAGCTGGCCTTGCAGAGTGAACATGCAGAGTCTAGATAACTGGTTCCTCCTTCCTGCAAGCAAATTCATTCAAGTTCTCTTTAGTGAAAATGTCCAAATTCATATACAATAGCCTCCATTTATGACACTCCCTGGCATCTTCTTAAACTACAGATCAAAGGCAGCTCCCTCTTATGGCCAGTTTTAGCAGACAAATAAAGGAATATAGATACATATATGTGTATATATATATATTTTATAAAGGTAAAATATATACATATCTTATATATGTATATATACATACCTGGGGTAAGGGAAGGAGAGGAGGGTCATGTAAACCTAAACAGTCATCACATTACCCCAAATGAGCTTGACATTAACAAAAAGAGAATAAATAACTCCTGGGGGTTAAGTGACAACGTGGGCGCAGCAAAGAGGGAGAGGGCACACATTTAATGATTCAATACACTCGGATAATTTGTTTGGCAGAGTTCAGGCCAGCCTCAGGCTTCTGCACTTGCCAGACAAGTAAGCTGATGATACTCAACAAAAACTAAAGAAAAAAAAACAAAACAAAAAACCAGTTTGAAGCAGAGTTCCATGCCATAGCTTTCTTTTAGGTCAGCTGGCCGGCAGGCACACTTTTCTCACCACCCGGAACGGAAACTTTGGCTCCAAGGCAAATGAAAAAGAAAAAAACAAAACAAAACAGTATTTCCACTTATGATATGAAAATACAAAAACATCAAAGAAAACTATCAAAGAAGTCTACTTCCAGCAAAACTGAGGTAGCACTGCTTTCTCTGCATTCAACGCTTAAGTGGTTTTCAGTACAATGTGTTCTAACGAAACAAAACTGCTCACTTGACTGACAGGTACAGCATGGTGATGGATAAATTAAACATGAAATGCAATAGGTCAAAGAAGGAATGAGCAAGAAGTGAGGGAGGTAAGGGCTTTGGATAAATTAGCTTAAAGGGATGGGGTGGGGCGTCAGACCGCAAATGCTCTTGACTAGCCTTGGCCCTGGCTCTCCAAGAGCTCCCAACTGTCTGGAAATTAATGCAATGTGGCTAACAGTTAACACTGCTATTCATATCTGTGTAAATTTTTTAAAATAATTATTACAACCTAAATTCAACCATGTAAACAGCACTACACACAGTACAGACCTGCCCTGAAAAATAATATGCAAAACTGAGATCTGGCACTGTATCATTTTGTAATGTTAATTCAACCTAACTGTCCCACTTCCCACCCGGGCCTACACCCTCCCCGACAAAAACAAAACAAATCTAATAAATTTGTGCAAGAAATGGCAGGCTTATTCTATCTGAAGGCTTCAAAAAAAGGTACACAACATGTAGCCAGGTTCAAATATTTTGGGGGATTTCCCGCCCAAAAAAGAAATAACCAAAATAACCAAAAAAAATGAAGAAAGTGCCTAAAACATGATACAGCATTTTAGAGCCCTTTCAAATACAAGGCAGAGAAAGGTGTAAAGTAGAAAATATCCGGATCTTCAGTCATTTCCAGAAAGGTCCGATTCCTCACTTGGCTGCAGGGCAGCAGGCAGATCCTCAGTGCTGCTCCTCTGGACACAAGCCCTCGGGCCCTGAGCTGAGTGCACCTCTCCCTTCTGCTTCTCTTTTCCTTCGCTCCATTTCCCACTCCACAAAGGTATCAAAGAGACTCGGCCAGGCCTCATCTTCGCTGTAGTTGCTGAGGTCAGGGCCAATCACCTGAGTGAAGTTAAGAAACATGTTCCAAGTGTCCCGGGAGATGCCCTTGATTCCCGAGGGGTTCTCTGTCAGGAAATTTAGCCACTGGTCCAATACAGGAGGATTGTTCTGGGTAAATACTAGTTTCCACAGGGCGATGGCTATTTCACGATGCAGTGACCGCTGCCCTTCTTCAGAGTCCAGGCCAAACTGAAATGTAAACCGGTAGAGATCCTTGAATTTATCTTCTTGTTTGGCTTCTGTTAAGAGGCTAGGGAACCGTGCACAGATCCCATCAATGCTGTCTGCACTTATTGCTTTACAGCCATCAAAAAACTCCTTCCTGCGACAGGTAGGAAAAGGTACAATTAATAAGTAAAAATGATGCCATGGATGATAAGGCAAGACAGCCCAGTAACAACAGCTAACCCCCCCAGCCCTCAAGAGACAGAGACAGAAGGATCTCAGAGTTCTAGGCCAGCCTGGTCTACGCAGTGTTCTACAGCTAAGGCTGAGTAGTCAGACCTTGCCTCAAAAATAAATAGAGATAGATAGATAGATAGACAGACAGACAGACAGGTAAGATAGATGGATAGATTAAAAAAAAACAGCTGAAGAGATGGCTCAGTGGGTTAAGAACACTGACTGCTTTTCCAAAGGAGCCCATTCAATTCCTCTAACCCACATGGCAGCTCACAACTACCTGTAACTCCAGTTTCAGGGCATCTGAC
Source organism: Peromyscus nudipes (assembly GCA_902168325.1). Classification (NCBI taxonomy): domain Eukaryota; kingdom Metazoa; phylum Chordata; class Mammalia; order Rodentia; family Cricetidae; genus Peromyscus; species Peromyscus nudipes. Next base: position 36,030 of record CABHPH010152424.1, on the reverse strand, counting down.
ACACTTTTCTGGCCTCTGAGGGTACCGGATATGCATATAGTGCAGACACATACAATACAGGCTAGACACCCATACACAAAAAATGAGAGGAAAAAACAAACAGAAAACGTGGCTTTGAGCCTGGCAAGATGGCTCAGCAGGTAAATATACTTGTCACTAAGACTGATAATGTGAGTTTGATTCCAAGAGCCCAGAAGGTAGAGAAAATCAATTCCCTCAAGTTATCCTTTGGCCCCCTCACACTCAAAGCATGGCACATGTGCATGCACACACAAAAAACCAAAAATATGTAGTTTTTAAGTTCTTTTAACTATTTTTGTTTCTGTTATTTTATAAGAGGGTCTCATTATGTAGCCCAAACTACCCTTGAATTCTTTATCCTTGTGCCTCAGCCTCCTGAGGGTTGGGTTTATAGACATGTACCACCACACCTAGCTGCATATGTCTTTTTTAACATGTATACAGTACTTTGCAGTTTACAACAGGGTTTCACACTTATCATCTCAGAGACTGTACAAGCTGCTGAAGTGTGAGGCATCTGATCTACTGAACAGGCCATAGAGCTACGTTTTAAAGTCCATCCTGCCAGGGCAGGTATGGTGGTTTACGCCTTTAATCCCAGCACTCAAGAGGCAGGCAGATCTTGGAGTTTGAGGCCACCTTGGTCTACATATACAGTTCCAGACCACTAGGGCTATATATAGTGAGACCCCCATCTTTAAAAACAAAACATTAACAACAACAACAACAACAAAATAATGTCAGTTATTATTTAACCCTGCATTCTTCAAGCCATGGCCTGCCTTTTTTCTTTTTCTTTTTTTTTTTTTTTTTCAAATTTCTTTTTTTTGGTGTTTCAAGACAGGATTTTTCCATGTAGTTTTGGTGCCTGTCCTGAATCTCGCTCTATTGACCAGGCTGGCCTCGAACTCACAGAGATCCGCCTGGCTCTGCCTCCTGAGTGCTGGGATTAAAGGCGTGCACCACCGCCGCCCAGCCTGCCATATCCTTATACACAAACAACCCCAATATGGATGAATAACTATGACAATTTGTACAACTACTACTTGGTAACTGAGGCTAGCTGTCCTCTCTGCACACAAGCCTGGCTGTAGAGGTGTATCCCCAGAGGCACCTACTCTATGGACACTAAAGTGCCTGGCAGACTACAGATAAATATCGAATGAGTGAACTGCCGTGTAAAGGAGTAAGAGACAAGTTCTGAGCAGCTGTCAGTGGGGTTGAGCAGCAACTTAGCAACAGAGTTCACACTGCTTAGTCCTTATTTAACTTCAGGCAGAGGGTTGGTACCCAGTTAGGCTGCCTCTTACTGCTATGATAAATTCAACTGTGACCTATCAATCAGGCAGTGCTTTGTTCTGTGAGGAAAAAAAACAGGATAGCATATATCAGACAAAGAAGCTTTACGGAGACACAAATCCCTGAGTCTCACCTACTGAGAAATCTATTCAGTAATTCTGCATAAAATAGTGCCAGGTATGTGTTTAAAAAAATCCCTTAGGAGATCCCTAGGGAGTTCTCTGGATCAGAACTAAAACTCAGAACTTAAGCTTTAGAGAAAATGGCCAGAAAAGGGAGGGAGGAACCACTTGCCCCAAACCTATGAAGCCAGTCCAGTTCTGTCCTAGCTGGTACCACTGCCCAATGTCCCTTTCTTTCCTCCTCTGTTCACCTACTGACATGAAAGCACCTGAGACTAACCTGGTGAATTTGCACATGGTAGCAGCCTGGAACTTCCAGGCCAAGAGCAGCACTCGAAACTCCGTAGGATCAACACACAGGTCGTTGCAAAAGCGCTCCATGCCTTCCTCCAAGATTGCATCCTCCCGCTCGTCCTTGTAGCGCCTGAACAGTTCTTCCAGCCTCTGCAAGGAAGACTCCTCAGCATTGGTCTTGGACTCCCTCCCAGCATCTCCAGAAGATGTTGGCAGCTGGCAGGCCTCAGCAGCAGCCTCTGCTTTCTTGGTCCCATTGACAAGGATATCCCCAGCTGGTTTGCCACAAGGTGGCACCTGTTCCTCACGGTGGCCAGCTCCGCGCCTGCTGTGTGACTTACTGCTGGGGTCCCGGTCTCCATTCTTGCTGCCCAAGGTTGATGAAGGATTCTTGCACTTGGTGACACACTGGCCCATGGTGGTGATGGCCTGGCCTCTAGAGTGGCCCCCTCTGGATCAGATGCCCTCGCTGCTGCTGGCCCGTGTACTTCAACATGCCATCAGTTAGAGGAGCCAGCCAACCTGAAAGGAAATTACAAAGTAGTCACCTATATGCAGAGGAGTGGGGTACAGACACTACACTCCAGAACTGTCCACCAGCGACCACTATATTTCATCGAACTAACAATGAGCCAAGGGAAAGACACCCCTCCCCCATTACCTCTCCTGTAAATCATCTCTGTGCTCCTTGGAAATGGTGGCTAAGGGATATATGGAGAACAAGCATGGGAAATTCCTAGAAATCTTAAGGTAGCATGGGTTACAAGAAACTGATTCATTTGCAGAACACATCGGAGACTACAGTTCTGACAGAGGTTCCAGGGGAAATAGGTCTTGTCAACTTTTGCCTTCACATAAAGTTATCTGGACCTGAGTTAAGCCAGAAATCCATCACCTGGCTCTACACCTAATAACCTACACGTTCAAATTTTAACAAAGATTGTTGTTACAGTAGGTCTTTTCCTCCCAGCATAACACAAGCAACACATTGTAGTATAAATTACCTTGTCCTGGTAGCCATGGCAACTAATTGAGCAGAAAAATACAGAAGTAGCTAAGTCTACAATAATTGTAGCAGGAATCTTAAAAGTTCTTATTAATAAAAACAAACATGGAGCCAGGTATTGGGGTGAATGCCACAGCTAACCTCACCTGGCCATCTTCTCAGCTGATCTTGTTTCCTCAGACTGGATGCCTCTGAGTCCTTATCCAGAATGAATCTCAGCTGAACTGCTGCTCCAAAGACTAAAAGCTTAACCAGCCAAATGCTTCTAGTTTCTGGTCTTCACACCTTATATATCTTTTCTTTCTGCCATCACTCCCTGGGATTAAAGGCTCACTTTCTGGGATTAAAGGCGTGTGTCACATGCCTGGCTGTTTCCAATGTGGCCTTGAATTTATAGAGATCCAGAGGGATTTCTGCCTCTGGAATGCTAGGATTAAAGGTGTGAGTGCCACCATTTTCTAGCCTTTGTAGCTAGTGGCTGTTCTGTCTCTGACCCCAGATAAGTTTATTAGGGTGCACAATATTTTGGGGAACACAATACCACCACAAATAATGGTAATGGATGGCGCTGGTGACACTCCTTAGTAGAAGTCAAGGAGAGTTCGAGGGGCCTACGCCTCACAGGCCTCACCACACGGCAGCCATTCCTTCTTCTCCCTGTCCTCCCTCAGATACTAGCGTACATAAGGAGTAGAAAATTAACTGAAAGCAAGACTCCATGATGAAGCTTCCACATAATAAATACATTGTTTGGTTTGTCAGGCTGGATTCTGGTGGAACATGGAGAAGAGACCATATCTAAGCCACCTGTAATCTCATAATGGTCTGATGGTGAGGTAAAGAGTTACAATGTCAAAACTGCAAGCAGGGGCCTAGCCAAATGCCCAAGGGAAGGGCATCTGATGTCTGGATTCACACAAGTGTACTTCCTAGCTCTACCCTGCTCCACCCACCTCTACGGAGCCTCCACTCCAGGTACTTTCCTAACCTAGGTGTGTCTCCACACCCAATACAATCTCTAAGAGATAGAACTGCTCGATCAAAAGGCTACACCGACACTGAGCAAATTCTTCACTGTATTTGTTGTAACGTAACTTTTATATAAACTGTTAGAAATCTATGACAAAAGCAGAAGCAGCTTCTCTAATACAGTCTACTCAGGACTTGTGCTTAGCCATCAACTAGTTTGCTATAAGAAAAAAATCCATTTACAATTTAGTACTTGCAAAATCCTGCCAACTGCTAGAACAAGGGCAGCCACTGACACTGACTGTTGTTAGTTCTGGATCGGGAGTCACAAGTGTAACGAGGAAAGCAGACACCAGTCAAAACTCAGTGGCAGTCCAGCATGGGCCTCCCACTTCTAAGGAGCCTCCATGGCCCTCCATGGTTCAAATTCAGAGCTCTTCAGAGTCTGGGAATGGGGCAAAGGGTAGTTGTTAAGAAAGGCTAAAAAGATAAAAACAAAAGAGCTTCTACCAAACAGTGCCTAGATGAGTTACCTTCAAGAGGAATTCTCTCTAAAAGGAAGCAGTGAGTTTAGTCATCTAACAGGAACCACAACCATTCCTGTAGTTAAGGCAGACTCCTATCAGGGTGTGTCCTATTCTCCACCCTCAGAGACAAAAGACATGTCTACACATGCCCTCAAAAGAACTGCAGCTTCAATTTGCTTTAAACACACACACACACACACACACACACACACACACACACACACACACACACACCCTTAAAAGTGCTTTGGCTGTGAAAAGTGACAGACCCAAGCATGGTTTCTCACAGGCTGTTCATACTTTGGACATGTAGTAAGCCATAGTGAAACCTATTCAAATTTCAAAAGGCAAGGGGTTAATTCTTGGAAGACCATCATACAAGAGAAGCAACTGTTCCAGCAGAATTCTCTCCAAACAAGAAGGACTGTAGCATGTGGAGGGTCTGGTTTCCAGATTTGTGTTTCTAAAGACTGGATTGCTGAAAGAAACAAAAGGCCCAAACTTACACAAACCCCACATGCTCACAGACTGGCAACTCTAATTCCCAGGCTCGCTGACTCACCAGTGTTTGCTGCTCAGCTCCTGCTGCAGGAGACCCAGCCCCCGGGTGCGATAAGAGGATTTCCTGCCCTCCATCTGACCCACCTACCCAGGCCACTCACCCCGCCCCCACTGGACAGATGCTTCAGTACTGCAGCTCCCTCCAAAGCTTGGCACCAAGGCCTAAAGGTAAGGGCAGAACAGATGGGGCTCCCATAGAAGCCTAAATCCCATTTACTCTGCTGGGTCTCTATGTAAAAGCATCTTTAGATGACCTGATACAGCGGAACCAGTTGAAACCTGAAGGCTTTTAACATACTCAGAGAAAAAGAGGGAGAAATAAATGTCGACAGATGATCAATCACCCAGTGACAGAAGGTCAGCTTTCTTCCATCGTAGTTCCTTTCTTTGAAAGGTTCCCATTCTAGTGGGATGGAGTAGTGGTCTCAAGTCAGAGCCAGTATTTTCTTATCTTCTGGTGGGTGCTGCTCCTGGGTTGCTCTTTGATTTCTCTTTTCTCTGGGCTTCTCCAGGCCAGGTCACAGCAACCAGCCCTGTGTTCAAGAGGCTGGCAGAACCTTCTTCAGTCTTTCAAAGCTGAAGATCTCACTGGCTGTTGGTTAACTGAGCCTTTGATACAGAGCCAAGCTCTATACTAACTAAGCACTTTAAGAACATTATTAGCTCATGTGCCCTCCTCACCACAATTCCATTTAAAGACAGGGAAACTGAGGCTCTGCATACATACAGTAAATTTATCCAACATCACAGAACAAACAGAACCTGGAATGTTTAGTTCAAGAAATCACAACCTGTATAACTGAACCCACATGTGGCAAAGGATCATGGCACAGCACACTGAGTAATGTTCAGAAGCAACAGTACAACAACCTCAGAATTGCAGATATTAACCATCAGCCACCAGAAAGAACACTACACTATCTGCACGCATGATCAAAGACATCCTTAGCACTGCCCTCCCCAGGGCCAGGCCAGCACAGCTGCCATGATTCCAACAAGTATGATGCCCTTGGGCTCACAGCTCCCCATCCCAGAAAGGGAGGAGATGTGCTAGAACTAGTCTACTTGCTCTAGACCTGCTCCACTACATCAGTGTGGTGAAAGCTCCAGCCATGAAACTGAAGCCTAGCTCTGTAACTAACTGGATTTCCCAAATCTACTGACATGATTATTGCACATAGTCAGTCAAGAAACACAGATAATGTAAGTGGTACAAACAGCCAGCCCTACCCCAAAGTCATTAGCTCAAGTCCTTCTAAAAAGCAGTCTCACAAGTGCTATTGAGATAGCTCAGTAATAAAGGTGCCTGCCACCAGGTTAGGGACAACCTGAGGATAACCCCTAGGACCTATATCATAGAAAGGAAGGACAGACTTCTAAAAATTTCCCAGACTGCCACACACAAGCCATGGAACATGCGCGCACACGCACGCGCGCGCGCGCACACACACACACACACACACACACACACACACACACACACACAAATAATTTTAAAATGTTATTAACAACAATAATAATAAAAGGCCAGGCATAGTAATGCATGTGTTTAATCCCAGCACTTGGGAAGCAGAGACAGGTGGATCTCTGAGTTCAAGGCCAGCCTGATCTACATACTGAGACCAAGTCTCAAAAAACAAAAACATTCTATTACCACATCACTGACTATTCAAAAGCTCCAAAGCCCCACCATGTGGAGAATCAGGCTCTCCACAGGAAGTGATTTCCTTGGGATTGATCCTCAATAAAAATCAAGCTGTGCCTGGGTGAATACTTTAAATTGTTAGCCATACCCTGTTCCTAACCTGAGTAGGCTTTCTCTTTCCTCTTTTATCCACTTCTGTAGGTCCTGCAAAGACAGGCTCTCTAGCTTTCTAGGCAATTACACTCTGTTAATGGAGGTGTCTTCCCAGGTGGCTCTCCTCCCTCCCATTACCACCTGCTGACAGCCTCTGCACAATCTAGATACTCCAGTGCCAAGTTTCCAAAAACAACACAATTATTAGTAATGAATACTCTGTTAGTATATGGTAACAGCCACGTAGAAACATAGCTCTGTGAAACTAATGAGTTCCGGGAAATTAAATGGCGGCACACGGAGGTCAAGGAGCCTATCTAGGGAGGGAGAAAGTACAGTAATGGAGAGGCTGAGTGAATCACAGTGATGGCATCTATTAACCAAACCTGTCAGCAGCTCATTCCACTGCACTTCAGAGGACTGTTGAGCAGAGGAAATGAGATAATCCATGTATTTGGTACATAGAAGCATTCAATGAAGTGTCCGCCTCTCTCTGTAATCATTATTATTACTGCTATCACAAAGTCACTGACAGACTCAAGCTTCCTTTACTACAGGAAGTATTCTTCAGTAGGCAGCCCAGCTCTACTATGGCAAGTCAAGTGTGTCTCATAAGTGACTGCTCTCCTGCTTTAGCTATGTGGCACAAATGGGTCAAACAGAGCCAAGGACAAGGAGAGGTGGGAGCAGGGCTGGAAAAAGAAGTGGAGGTGGTGGAACTGTTCACACATACACTAACTGGGAAACCTATTCTAAGCCTTTATACTCCTTTGGGTATTTATTTACCAGACAAGAACTTGGTTCAGCTTACACTGGGATCAAGATCAGTCCCCAGCTTTTCTCCTTCAATCTTAGCTCCAGCTGTTTCTGACTCCTTCCCTCCCTTCTCTCCACATCAGCCTCCAGAATCCTCCTCCCTCTGTGCCAGCCCTGGCTGCTGTTCCTGAGGAAAGGCTTGGCTGCCTGCCCAGTTCAGTCCCAGCCTCAGGCTTGAAGCAGACACTACTAGGCCCCAAGGGCAATCCTCAGAGGCCTGGGGTCCCTGGAGTGCTCTAGCTCCAGCTGTGCCCATGTCTTTGGTAGTTCTATGAGGTAAGAACCAGGCAAGCCTGTCTTCAAGTGACTTACTCTTGGTTGTTGAGCCGACCCACAGTGAAGACCAACCCACACTGAGACCTGGTACAAATGGAGACAGGAAAAAAGGAGAGATAAGAGAACTACAAAGAAAACTTGAGAGAGACTCAGAAAGATAGTAATTGTGGGCCTGGGGCTACAGTTGCACTTTTATAACATGCCTAAGAAGTAAACCGCTATAACTTTTATATTAGGAAACTAAGGCTTCTTTTTTTTTTTTTTGGTTTTTCAAAACAGGGTTTCTCTGTGTAGCTTTGCGCCTTTCCTGGAACTCGCTTTGGAGACCAGGCTGGCCTTGAATTCACAGAGATCCGCCTGCCTCTGCCTCCCGAGTGCTGGGATTAAAGGCGTGCGCCACCACCGCCCGGCGGAAACTAAGGCTTCTTAATTGCTACACAATAGGACTACAAAATAAAACCAATCTGCCAGACTTCACTGAGATTTCACAGAGAGGTAGATCTTGTTTGGGTTCTTAAATAGCGATAGGCAGGAAATGGGAAGAGAGAAGACCAATATAGTTGTTCTGTGTAATTAACATAGAGTAAAAACTATTTTAAAAATCATGCTGGGCGGTGGTGGCGCACGCCTTTAATCCCAGCACTCGGGAGGCAGAGGCAGGCGGATCTCTGTGAATTCAAGGCCAGCCTGGTCTACAGAGCGAGATCCAGGACAGGCACCAAAACTACACAGAGAAACCCTGTCTCGAAAAAGGGGGAAAAAAAATTATTACAGGGAGCTGGAGAGATGGGCCCATCAGTAAAGTGACGGTCACAAAAACATGAGGACTTCAGTTTGGATTCCCAGTACCTACGTAAAAGCTGTGCATGGTAGTCCATATCTAACCCAGTTCCTGGGACTTCCAGGCCAGTCAACCTAAGTGAATCAATAAGCTCCAGGTTCACTGATGGACCTTATCTCAGAAAATATGGTGGAGAATGACACCTGACATTGACCTCTGACCTTTACACATGCACATATACATGCACCCACACTTACACAAAGCACTGCATGTATTTATTAAGAATGATATGAACCGTTAACATTTAACTCATTATATCTCTGTAAGTTAGATAACATTTTCTTCATTCTATAAAAGAAGTAAATAAAATTCAGGGAGTAGGCTTGATGTAACCAGTCTGACTCCAGGCTCTCGATCTCTATCCTGATCCCTCTCCTGGCCTTGCTTACTCTTCTCTGATATGATGTGTACCAGGGCAATGACAATGCCCTGAGAAGAAAATGTTCTTTATCAACACGTAAGTGGATTCCAGAGGTTGAGGACACCTTGGAGGCTCATCCAAGACTCCCATAAACAATGCATCCCTTCAACAAATCACTTGGCCTCCCTGTGTTTCTGTGACTCTGACATTAAAATAAGGGGTCTAAATTTGTCTTTTCAAAGTATAATATTCTGGTGCTACCTTCGTCTTTTTTGGCATTTAAAAGAGACTGAAGTTGAAAATGTGGAACCTTCTGAAGACAAGAACTTGCCCTCCTTAATGAATGGCTCCCTTGCTTCTTCTTGTTCATACTCTCAGAGTCAAGCCCAAAAGAAGAAAAATAGGTGACTCCAATCTGAACAATGGGGCGACAGACATCATGGAGTTTGCAGCCTTCCCTTCCCTCATCACTTTCATTTTAACTCTTCAGGGTCAGTATTCTCCATGGTAAACAGCCCAGAGCAAACTGTCTCTTTGATGTAGTTGATTGGGTCAGAAAGCCTGCTCAGAGGAAGTGTTGGCTGCTCATAGGGAGCCTGTGAAATGAGAAGCTAAAAAAACAGGAGGTGAATGCTATACCAAAAAACAGTGTCAGCAAGGTGTGTCAGCCCTGCCCTAAGACTGCCTTGACAGAAGGGAACAACGCAATGCCCTTCCCCATTTTGTTCCCACCTAGAGTCAGTCTATTCTACAGCAAGAAGCTACCAGTACACACTGGCATTCCCACATAATAGCAATACGAAATTCATGTTTCCAACTTCTATCTAGTTTGGAGAGCTAGCTGGGTCCATGGTCTTACTTCTCACTGAATATGCCAGACACTGAAGAACAGAATGTGAGCCACCCTCTAAGCCCTAGGGAGTCTCTAGACAAGACCACAGGAGACAGACTCCTAGTCCCAACTGGCAGCTAGAGGTTCCCAGTGACCTTTTCAAAAAAGATTGAAAAGTGGGCACTATCCAGTTGTAAATGACTTCTAGAAACTTGCAGAGATAATGAGGAAAGACTGAGGAGACTGCTCCTCACACTTGGAAATTGGGGCTTGAAGGAAGATCACATTCAGAGATTAGGTCTTACCAGAGCTACTTAGTGGGGAAAGCAGTTTCCTCCGCCCAAACAAACAGAACCTGTTTCTATGTTCGTGTTTTAAACGTGTCTTTGTCCTAAAATGCCCTACACTAGCAAACTCAAACTGCAGCTCTAGTCAGGGTTGGGAGGACCTGGACATCAACCAATCTCAAAAGTGCAAAAGGGAAGAGGCATGAAGGAAGGAAGGAGAAAATATCTTTAAAAGGAAACATACACATTAGTTATATGTCTAGTAAATAACCTGGGTCACATGACTAACATCATCCAGCTTGGCACAAAGTCATTATTTTTATTAGTTTGTCACTGGTCCTTAGGTGTCACACTTGAAATAGAATCATACTGTCTAATGATGTTTTCATCATTGATGGACAATGTCACAATGGTGGTCCCTAAGATCCACCCCAATGCTGTGGAGAAACGGTGTTCACTTATTCATGATCATGTTGGCACAGATTAAGTACCCTACACTGCCAGCTGTATAAAAGTACAGCACATACAATTAAGTATAGTATATATAACATTTAATAAAAAGGTTATTACTGGGCTACATATTTACAATGCTACCTTTTTGTTGTTAAAAGATTACTATAAAACGGCATGTTGTGTGACTGGCAGCAAGATCATACAGGTCACATGTACCATCTCCCCTGACTGCATCAAGATACCACATGAAATATGACCTACTCGTAAGGACACTCAATGGCATCCACACAATGACAAACTCACTCAGAATCCATCCCTTAGCAGCCAATGACTAGATACTACTGAGACTATATATCTATTTAAGGCCTGAGGACTAAAACCAGTGTTGCTAGCTAGTCTGAGGGCTACTTGCCAAATATAAGCAAGCCAACACAGACACATACCACATAAACTTTCCAAAATGAAATAAGGAAGCATTCTGGTCTCCAAGCTTTAGAACTGAGCGGCACGTTTACCCAAAATAACCAAAACTGGGCCTTCTCATGTCACTGGCCCACAACTGGATCTTTTGTTTCTCCTCCTACACAACTATTCTAAAGCAGGTCTAACTACCCCCATATGTGCACAGGGAGGCAGTGGATTTCTAGGTTGGCCATTGTATCAGTTACCTTTCTAGTTGGTGTTACCAAATACCTAAAGAAGGAACTTAATGGGATGAAAGATTTATTTTGGCTGTACCAGAAGATATGGTCCACCACTGCAGCAGAGTGTGAGGCAACAGTTCCTCACATGTTGGCAGATGAGGAAGTAGAGAGGTTAGACTGGAATCCAGAACGCATATCACCTTCAAGCCTTGCCCCCAGGGACCACCTTCTGCTGGAGAGGCCACAGTCCCAAAGGTTCCACAACCTCCCTAGTCAGTGCCACCTGCTGGGCACCAAATATTCAAATACATGAGCCTGTGGGGGACATCTGTAACAGTCACTCCTTTGTCATCAGTGTCCCTTGCCAACCCCCCCTGCTTTCCCAATGGCATTGCTTGTTTAAAGGCAGAAGGCTGTCTTGGGTTTGTCCTCCCTGGTACTATAATTAGAATAGCCCAACTGCTATACTCTGGCTCCATGTATGCAGTTTCCTTCCTTCCTGGGGATGGTACTTCAGTAGACCTCCCTGAAGGTGAACTGCTGATTAGACAGCCATTCCCCGCTTCCAGATAGCATACAGATATTTGCCACCCAGGAGGTTGGTATATTATAGCTAATTAGTCCTCAAACATCCAATTACCACATGAACTGTTCACTTTCTGGTCACCTTCTAAGGAGTTCAGCTGAAAAGTAGTTAACTTAAGATGTGATTAGATTTTTGCATTTAGTAAAAGGAAAGAAAGGAAATTGTGAAATGAGTCAAAAGATGAGGAAAGAACCTAATACAAAAAATGATAAATGACTGCCTGCAAATGCCTTAAAGGAATACTTGAATGATCACAAATATACAGCTGAGGTTTCTAGAGTCATGTGGTTTCTAAGTAAGCCTCCAGTTTATCACACAGTAACTGATCAATTTCCTAATGCTTGCTCATTCTTTATAAAGAAAATCTAAATCCATTATAAGACCACACATACCAACTTCTTCCTAGAAGCCCCTGATGGAGGCTGACTGCTAATGCACAGCAGACAGGAAGACGGAGGGACAAAAAAGACCTGCACAGCATGAGAATTCTTCCTTTCAACCACATGAGTAACCGGGTCAGAAACGTCTATGACTACTACCAAATCAGAAGTACTATATACATTTTCTAGAAAGTCCAGAAAATGCAGACAAGTCTGTGCATGCGTATGCGCACGTGTGTGTTTGTGAAAGTCAATGAACTTTACATGGGTTCTGGGGTTATTGAACTCAGGTACCCAAGCTTGAAAAGCAAGCACTTTAATGACTAAGCTACCACCTTAACCCCTCAACAACAATTTTAAATACTGTTATCGCCACAAATGCTCCAGACTGCACATAACTCATAAGGTTAGTTATATCCTACTATTCAATCTGTCCAAATTCTTGTATTGTACTCCAGAGGGAGCAAAGAGACTGAGACTCCCTGTGTTGAAACACTGTGCAGCTTAGTATCTCAATGAACGGGCACCATGATTTGTTGTTTTAATTTCTTACTCTCAGATGTTAACTTGCTCTCCATAATTCACTACTATAGGCATACTAGGGTAATAAATAGAAAATGAAGTTTAAAACCAAAACATTAATAATTATTTCCTGAGAATAAATCCCAAGAAGGGAAATTAATGGATCAAAGAATATGCAAAAACATTTTATATAAAATCTATTTCAACATACTGTATTTGCTGACTAATCCAGTTTCCCTTAAAAAAAAAGATTAAAAAAAAAAACTTTGCTGAAAGCATAGAAGATGTTATATTTCTAGAAAAATATCCAGGCAGCAAGTAAAGAAGCGTCAGCTTTACTGTGAGCACAAGGACTTAAGAGAGTTGTTAAATGATGGGACAAGAAACAAGAGGTTCATCAAATGATCATCTTTCAATTTCATCTCAATTTCCTCAATGTATTTTTTTTTTAGTGTTAGACAAACCTTACCCTTTCCACCCTCCCAAAAGTTAAGATGGTACCATCTGAAAGTCAAATGCATTCTCGTCCTCTTAGCACTGGGCTGAGAATCTGGCTCTTAGACTAACCAGAGTCACGGTGACTCTCATGGGCATGGGGCTGTGGAGCTTTGGAAGCAGCAAATGGGCTGCATTTAGCCCACAGACCTGTCATACGGGCTTTTGAGCTATAGACGGAATCAAAGGACATTACAGAACCTAACAGAACCATGTATGCTTCCCCACCACCTAGCATCTTTATCAGATAATTGTTCAAGCTTCATTACTAAATAGTTCCCTGCCTCTCTCCCTAACTCCTGGGATAAGACTGTGCATATGTGGGATTCATAATGCAGCATGTGACTTAGGCCCACCACTGCCTTATACATTCCTGGTTTCAATGACTGTTACCAGGGGTACAAAGGCACCCAAGCCAAACACTGAAAATGGTCACCATACCACAGCTACCAGGGAAAGTAAAATGTCTATTGAAGAGGGTAGATGTGAAGATTAAACAGCCTCTCTTTACTGGGTGAGTTTCAAATCTGACGTATACCGAACTCAAGAATGAGATTCTTAGGTGGAAAGTAATACTGAGCAATTACAAACTGAGTTTTAATGACATCATTCACACCTGGAATCCAATGGCTTCAAGAATGGAGATCAGCCGGGCGGTGGTGGCACACGCCTTTAATCCCAGCACTCGGGAGGCAGAGCCAGGCGGATCTCTGTGAGTTCGAGGCCAGCCTGGACTACCAAGTGAGTTCCAGGAAAGGCACAAAGCTACACAGAGAAACCCTGTCTCGAAAACCCCAAAAAAAAAAAAAAAAAAATGGAGATCAAAGCCTCATAAATATGCCAGTCAGTAAATTCCCTTTTACATTCCCCAGATATCAGCTTGTATCACAACTGAAAGGGTTCTTACAAAGACACTTAATGCTTCTCAGATCTCCTACTTAGCAGCCCAGAAAGGAAGATCCAATGCTTAGACTTCCTGATTAATGTTCCTGGACCAGCTTACGGGGCCACAATTTCAACCCAATGCGTCATGGGTACTCTCAGCTGAACAACAGGAGCAATGATCCCTGGCCCATGAAAGCTGACAAATTCCATTAAAACAAGGTGAGCCATTAGGATACTATTTATAAAAGATGGCATGACTAACACGCTAAAAGAACTATCTTACCCCTCCTCCAAATACACAGTTACGGAGTATTTACTCCTGCTTTCTACTGTAGAAACATTTTTCTCTCTCCTTCATGTTCCCAAGGAAGAACCCCTCCTAACATCCAAGCATCAGGTGCTGGGATGTAAAGCAAACTCTCCTGGAAGCCTCTGTACAATAATGACATAACCAATCTTCTTCCAGCTCAAAGGTATTTGATCTAAACCACATCCTATGAAACTGAAAAACCAGACAAGACCAGAATTCTTGGTTTCAATTACTATCACCCAAACAATTTCCCTTTGCTAAGAGCCAAATTAGGAAGAATTCAGGTTTCTAAGACAGAGACTAGAAATGCTTGTGGTTTGTCTGTCTTTATTTTACACATACACACACACACACACACACACACACACAGAGATCCATATATATATATATATATATATATATATATATATATATCCTATGAGGGTTATATAAAGCCATGTGTGTATATATATACATATATATACATACATGTATACACACACAGGTTAAAACTATTTTGCTTTCTTTTTATAACATTTATTTTCACAAATGCTTATATGGCACATGGATACACTAACATGCAGAGATAAACATACTTATATCAAGAGAGTCTAACATATGATAGAAAGCAACAAGCAACATGGTACTGCAAGCTTTGCAAAGTAAGTTATCTCTTGCTGGACATGGTGGTACATGTTTTTAATCCCAGTACTCAGGAGAAAGAGGCTGGTGGATCTCTGAGAGTTCGGGGCTAGCCAAGACTACATAGTGAGACTCTGTCTCAAACAACAATAAAAACAAAAACAAAAGAGGCTACTCAGTTCTTGTCTATTTCCTGCCTAAATCACCACTACCTAAGAGTCAATGCAATGCTGTCTATTTTAGTTGCCTTGACAGGGCCTATTTTAGGAAAATCCAACATGAGAAAACTCCAAAAAGCAATAGAACCAAAGGCTCTCTCCTCTGGTCATCACTATGTTGGACAACCTAAGGGCAGCTACGGACCCAGAATAAATTGTATATGTAAGTGCACACACATTTTGCATCTACTAACAGAGGGTTCATTGAGTTGCATGCAGCTTTCTGAACTGTCATCAGTTTGCATGTACTTCAAGAACCACATCCAATCCTGTCACTCCTGAAGTCCTACCTGTGCCTTCTACAAAGAACAGGACATGCTTTGTATGGAAAATAACTAGGCTTACATATCTCCACAGATACCATGCACCTCGTGTTCTCACCTTAAGTTTGGGAAAAATCAAAAGATTGTTTCATACCAGATGTGTCTCAATTCAAATACTGAGATGGACTCAACCAATCTATATGTCAATGTATGCTAATCTGGGACAACACTTTTGTTTTGTCTTGGTTTTCTTCATTTTGATAGATTGGATTTTCATTTGTTTTGCTTTGTTGTTTGTTTTTCATTTGTTTTGCTTTGTTGTTTGTTTTTGTTTTGTTTTGCTTTTTGAGACAAGGTATCATGATGTAGCCTTAGCTAGCCTGAAACTCAAGAGATCTCTGCCTTCCTCTGCCTCACAAGTGCTGGAATTGTGGGTGTGTGCCACCACACCCAGCTGCTTTGGTTTTTTGGTTTGCTTTTATAGATATAATTAGAGTCCAGGCTGGCCTTCAGTTCATGATCCTCCTGCCTCAGCTTCCCAAATGCTGTGATTACAGGACTACAACACCAGTCAGGTTTCATTCTCTGAGAGTCTCGTTTGTTGATTTATCTGATCCTCCAAACAGTACAAATTTTATCCTGTGTACCTCAGTTCCTAGGCACACAGCAAGTGTTTGCTATGTACCTGCTGATGAACCACTAATAGTGTGGTGGTTTGAATAAGAATGTCCCCCATAGACTTATATTTGAATGCTTGGTCCCCAGTTGGTGAGTTATTTAGGAAGGATTAGAAGGTGTGGCCTTGTTGAAGGAGGTGTGTCACTAGGGGTGGGTTTTGAGGCTTCAAAAACCCACACCAGGCCTAGTCTCTATCTCTGCCTATAATTTACAGATCAGATGTGAGCTCTCAGCTACTGCTCCAGCAACATGCTTGCCTGCCGCTGTGCTCCCTGTCCATGATCAGGGATTAAGCCTCTGAAACTGTAAGCAAGCCCCCAATTAAATGCTTTCATAAGTTGCCTTGATCATGGATCATGGTATCTATTCACAACAATAAAACAGTAACCAAGACAAATAGTGAGTGTTCACAATGCACAAAGCACTAGTCTGTCACTTTACTGCACTACCTCATGATGAATCAGGCATGCTTAGCTCTTGCCCTAGTACAGTTATGCCCAACTAATCATATTTATACCAATTCTGAAGAAATGATGTTAATAACAAAGGGAACTGAATCCTATGGATAGAAAACTCAATTTCACTTCTCAAGAGTTGGTTCTTAAGGTTAGATTTCTTTGAGACCCCTTCCCCCCAGTACTCTATCACCTTCAGAAAAAGGAGGGAATGGTTGTCTTATTGTTCCAATTACTCCCCACCTCGTCAGTTTCTCAAATAATGTGATACATATAGCTTCTTAACCAGTAGTAATATGGCTCCATCTCTCTCTTCACTTCATAGGCTAATTTTCACCTCTTATAGTAAAATAGAGAATTTGAGACTGAAAACACAGAATTCCATCTGTCTCTTCTGATCCATACATACCTCATTCCCCTGGATGAGGGGAGGGTGTCACATTATTCACAGAAATCATTCCTGCCTCTTCTTTTACCAAAGGTACAAGGCCAAAGGTTAACTGAAGCCACAGTCACACAAAACTCTAGAAAGATTTGGTGGAACCTTCAGGGGCTGGCTACCCTCCCCAGCTCATCTGTGAAAATATCTTATTTAAAGAAGTTTGAGACCGAGAGCCTGGTTTTGATATCCTTACTTCAATAGGGATTCAACTACTGAAAACATGAAGGACTAGTGCCACTTTTACAGTTCTTGAGATACTTGCTGCCACTATGTTACTCACAAAACTCCTTGATGCTGGGCGTGGTGGTGTACAGAAAGAGGCAGGCAGGTCACTGTGAGTTCCAGAACAAACAGGGCTACAGAGAAAGACCTTGTCTCAAAAAAAAAATTTTTTTCCCTGATGAGAGAGTGGTGTTTGACTTATCTTACTATAGCATGTACCTTGTCAAAGACAGTAAGAGATGAGGGCAATACATACAGCTCTACCTCTTTGGATCCCCTAGAGACAATGAGCTATGCTGCATATGGCAGCAAGAAAAGACCAAAAACTAAAGTCCTAAACAAAGCTTCCAAAGCCAGACATACTTGCCAAGAAGCAAAGAGCAGATTCCACCTCCACTGGCTGGCAGGCAGGCCCACACATTCTGCTTAGCCATGTGAAACAGCCGACTCTTGTTCTCCCCACCCCCAGGCCCACTTAGGATATTTGGGGTAGCAAGAGAATAGCAACACTGGTGACTTTTCTAGGAGATGTTGTATAAAAATAGAGCTTCCAATTTTAGGCCTAAAGTTGAAAAGAAAAATAGCCAGAATTAGAAGTTTGTTTTAACACAATACATTGAAAATTCCAAGTATTACAAGTTTAAGTGCTGGTAGCTGAGGAGGAGGTCACACCAGCACAGCGTTCCTCAGTGAGTCAGCAAACAGTAAGACTTGTTTAACAGTGCATATCCATCCACCAGTGACAGAATTAAAAAGTCTACCATGTGGGGTGATGGAAAACCAAACTGACACTCCTCCTGTGGTTGTCCACAGGGCCAGACCTGACACAAATGAATCTCGGCAGCAACTTACAAGACAAAAAAGTTAATAAACTTTTTTGGGGTTGGTCAAAGAAGAAATGTTTGAAACAACTCGTTTTTCAGAAATTAGTCAGTGTAACAGGGGTAGGGGGGTATCTTCTAAACTAATTTTCTAAACTTCACCAACTTTTTGATTTCTGGGTTTTAACACCCACTCTTCATCAACACAACCTTATGTTGAAGCAAAAGCCAAATGCCTGCTTTTACAGCAAGCTGGTAGCTCTTCAGGTATGAGAATCACTCTGGCAGAACTGGTGGAGAACAACAGAAGACCCAGAAAGACAGCATCATGATAATAAAGGCCTCCCAAAGGTTTGTGGGCACCATAAATTACATAACAAATCCATTCTGTGAGGCAGCCAGGATTAACTCCCATTCATCCGGCCCGGTTGACTCAGTATTGCCAATGGGCTTATCAAATGGAAGGCTCATTATCCACCACAGCTGAGCGAAGGCACAGTGATTGGTCTCAGTGTGTAACAGCTTGCTGACATTAACTATTCAGCAAGAAAAATAAATCTTACAAGTTAAAAAAAAAGTCATTACTCCCCTCCCACCACAAGTGAG
Organism: Peromyscus nudipes; assembly: GCA_902168325.1. NCBI lineage: Eukaryota > Metazoa > Chordata > Mammalia > Rodentia > Cricetidae > Peromyscus > Peromyscus nudipes. Next base: position 17,419 of record CABHPH010152424.1, on the reverse strand, counting down.
TTTTTCTGACTGAATTTTTAAGGAAGTAATATGACATCTTACTATAACAGATGCATTATTATGTCTATTACACGTGCAGAGATGGGTGCATTTTATATGATTTACTTCCATGGAATTCATGGCCCATGATGACAGTCAAACATAATCAGCCCAGCACTTAGGGGGCAGAGGCAGGCAGATCACTGTGAGTTCGAGGCCAGCCTGGTCTACATAGCAAGTTCCAGGAAAAAAAAAAAAAAAAAAAAAAAAGGGGCTAGAGTGATGGCTCAGTGGTTAAGAGCACCAACTGCTTTGAGGACCCGGGTTCAATTCCCAGCACCCCACATTGCAGCTAACAACTGTCTGTAACTCCAAGATCTGACACCCTCACACAGACATACATGCAGGTAAAACACCAATGCACATAAAATAAAAATAAATAAATTGTTAAAAAAAAATCATACCCAGTATGTAGAAGAGAAAGGACGCTGCTGTCTTGGTGACAGTGTCTTAGACTGCAAGCCCCAAGAAGGAAGAAGTGTGTGTAGTACATGAACAGAGTCATCTGACATCCAAGGATAGGTTCCTAAAGAATCCAACAGAGACTCTGAGGGAGCTGGAGAGGGCAAGGTGTAGGGGAGAGAAAACAAGAGAATACTTCATAGGAAGTATGTTCACACATGTGACATAAGAACACAAAAGAAGACTACTTGGGAGGAGACAGAGGATCAAGAGAAGGGGGTGAGGGAGGGCAGTTAAGAAGAAGACAAATAAGAACAAGTGTAAAATGACATACATGGATAAAAAATAATAAAAATGTTATTCACATGCTAACTCAAAATTAAAAAGGACAGCAACTACAGCACTGCACAATCTGTCTTCATGCTTGTGACTCTAGGTACTCTCCCAAACTGTCCACAAATACTTCCCCAGAGTTCCCTATGCACCAAGCACTGTGTGTGAACATTTTACACACAGTAAACAATGATATAACACTAACACTAGTATCTTGGGTTTTATTCTCACCACTTCACAGACTGAAGACTGAGGTACGAATTCTAAGTAACTGGCCAAAGAACCTGTGTTTTACTGCTTCTCGAAAGTAAGAGTAACAAGCTGGGTATGGTGGCACCTGCCTTTAACCCTAGCAGAAGCAGGTAGATCTCTGTGTGTTCAGGACCAGCAAGCTATACATAGTAAGTTACAGGGTAGCCTGAGCTACACAGTATGAAACTCTGTCTTAAAAACAAAACAAAACAAAACAAAACAAAACAAAAACCTTCCAAACAAGAGTTGTGTTTTATTTGGGGCACCTAAGTCCCTAAGCCTCTGAGGAGAGCTTGAAAGGGGGATAGCAGCTTTCAAACTTTAACTGCAAACTGCAGCAAGAAATGGATTCTGGGGCTGGAGAGATGGCTCAGGGATTAAGAACACTGGCTGCTCTTCCAGAGGACCCAAGTTTGATTCCCAGCACCCACATGGCAGCTCACAGCTATCTATAACTCCAGTTCCAGAGGACTTTACAACCCTCTTCTGGCCTCCTTGGGTACAAGGAGCACCACATAGGCAAGCATTCATATACATACATATATACTCTATATTCTGACCTAATACATACATGTAAATACATGTGTAGCACAAAGATGCTTTCATGACACAATACTGACTGACTCTTGCTTCTGTGGTGTGCTCTGACTATTTCCTTTTCTAGTTTGTTTTCAAGTGTCAGTTATGACCCTCCAAGGAGAAATGACACACAGTTTGGAAAATCTCAAGGCCAGGCTTGAAGCTTCCCTATGTGTTAGACATGTTAAGTAATTTCCAGTTGCCATACCATTTCATCTTCCCAGATACCCATAAACGGGGTGTGTCTGCTGTCTCTATCTCATAGGTGAGGAAATAAACTTAGAAATAAAGCAATTTGTCAGGTATGGTGGCACAGTCTTATAATCCGAGCACTTGGAAGACTAAGGCAGGACTTCAAGTTCCAGGTTACAGAGACTGCCTTCAAAAAAAAAGAAGAAAAGCAGACAACTACTTCATATAAACCCCTATTGTGTGACAAGAACAGGGACAGTAACCGAACATTCCATTTGTTCCCCTGGTCCCCAGCTTCCTTTCACGTAGGTAGAGAAAGGCGTCTACTTTCTAGCCAGTAGCCTGTAAGTAGAAATGATGCAAGGAGGTTCAGGCAGACGGGATTCTTCAGGTCTAAGCAATGGATTGGTAAGTGTCACGGCTGGCATCTAATCATCTGCTGGGGTGAACCAAGGTAATAACCAAGACAACACAGATAGTACAGTACAAGCCAGTAGAATCTGCATCCCCTGGTCTCTGTAGGGCTTCACCTGCAGACTACTATAGGACACACAAGCAGTAAATTTTGTCAGATTATGTCAGATTTCCTCGGTAATACTACAGTAAGTTCAGGCTTGAGTGCAGTGCTCTCACAAGGGCTTTACCTACTTCCAATCTCACTGCACAGGAGTGATCACACACAAACACAGTGTAGACATTCAATGTACCTGCTTAAAATCATTTACCAGGGCTGGGGACATGGTTCAATGGTGTATAGTCCTCACCTTGCATGTGCAAGCCACTGGATACAATCCCTAGTACTCCCCTCCCCAGATTATAGATCCTGTTCACTTCAGACTCACATCTAAACTCAAGAAGGCACACAAGACTCTTCTGGACCTAAACTCAGCTTCTGTCATCCTCCTCCCCTCTTTTCATTTCAGTTGCTCGGGCATATTAATGTACTAAAGTATTCCCCAAGATGCCATGGCCTTACCTGTCTCTACAGCTTTACTTCACTGTTAGCATTGCTAGGAATGCCTCCCCCTTCCTGATCCTCTGGTCTTGTTTCTCCAGCCCTAGCTCAGATTTTCTTCTCACAGGATTCCTTGCTGCTGACCCACTGGCACCTGCTTTGATATTATTGAGTCTTTGGAGCATTGATTTTACAAACCGTCTAATTGTTACTGTGTCTGGTGTTTCTACCATGCTATAAGGTCCTTGGAAAACAAGATCTACTGAATCTATTAGGAAAAAATACCTGGCAACATATAAGCACCTTTCTCTTCCTGAAACACCAAGTATTCAACCACTACAGAGCCTGTCAACTAGAACAGTGAGCTACATATAATTCCCTTGAACACAATGGTGAGAGAAAAACATTTTTGAGGCCAAGATTTTCTAGCTTACAAGATTGGTTTTGAGTTTCAGAAGTCCCCTATGAATGATACACATTCCATCTGGGAAAGTCAGTCCCTTGCTCATATATTTCTAACTGGAAAACTACAAAATCTGTTTCTTCTTAAGGAGAAATTATCTTGCATCTGTTTGGAAACCTTAAGCACTGTTAAGAGTCTTACTTTGTTAAACTGCTGTGGCATCAAAATCTCTTCTATTTACTCAGATTTTTGACAAGTACTAAATGCAGGGTCCTTCTAAATGTGTATGGAGCCAAGTATTGTATGCAAATAGTAAATACGCAAATAAGAAGGGGAGGGGCTTAGGATGAGTTACTTACTGGTGGGGGGCACGGAACAGGGCATTTCCTTACAAATGGGGAAAAGGCAACTGGAAAGGTTCTCACCTGTTGCATAACTTTTTTAGCGTTTTCTGCTGGGTCAGGCAGTGACAGAGCGCTGGATACTTCAAAAACAAATTCTCTGATAAATTAAGCAACTCCTATTTCTTGGCTAAGGAAGAGTTCAAAGTGACAGTTAAGTCTCCAATTAATGTTTTTGTCTGATTTGAAACTGCCACAAAAGTTCAAGTTTCCAAAATCTTGAAAAGACTCATTCTTAATTCATTTATTGACTTTGCGGTGGTGAGAGGACAACTTCTGGAGTTGCTTCTCTCCTTCTACCACAAGCTGGCAAGTGCCTTTACCCACTTGGCCATCTCAGTAAGCCCCAAGCTTTCTCTCAGAATGAACAGATTCTGGATGAAGTAAGAAGACCATAGTAAATGGTGCTGGAAATCAAGACTTGTTGATCCAATGGGAATTTCCCCAAGAACAGAAGAAAATGAACAAGTGTCTCTAGCCTCGAAAAGTCTTGCTGTAGAGCAAAGGCAACAACTACAACTCCCCTGCATCCTCTTTCAGATTTATCCAGGCTCACCAGCTGTCACCTCTATATAATGACTGCCTAGAGAATATAGCCTATTTCAGACATGCAATCTCTACCCTCAAAAGGTGGTCTTGGGATTTTTACATCCAAGAAAAAGGGCACATTGCCTGATTTGGAATCCAAGAAAATTAAAATCTGCTCAAAGGATACTTGCTTAGAGTAGATCTTAGTAGAAAATGAGATTTTTAATCCCCCAAAAAACTATAGCCTGGAGCCTTTTCCCTTTCCTAGCCTGCCTTAATACAAGTCACAACCTTTCAGAAGACAGAACAGTATGAATGACAAAATCAAAATTATATGAAAATGGACACAGAGCACTAGATCTCACCTCAGTTGGGAAACATCTGAGTTTCTCATTATGAAATCACACAGAGGGCTGGGGACACAGCTCAGTGGTAGGGTTCTTGTGTGACAGCTTAGCTGTTAAGTGCATGTGATAACTAATCTTGCTTGTCAACTTGACAAACCTGGAAGAAGGAAGCTCAATTGAGGAATTGTCTCTATCAAATTGACCTGTGGCATTTTCTTGATTACTAGTTCATGTGGGAGGGCCCAGCTCACTAGGGGTGGTGCCACTCTTGGGCAAGTTGGCCTGGTCTGTACAAGAAAGGTAACTGAGCAAGCCAGTACACGTCGTTTCTCCAAGGGTTCCTGCCTTGGCTTCCCTAGATGTCAGACATAAAGTGTAAGATTAAATAAGCCCTTTCCTCCTCAAATTGGTTATGATCAGTGCTTAATTACAGCAACAGAAAGAAAACCATACCATACCCTTGCTGTCAAGCCTGAGTTTGACAGAACTCATATGGTAGAAAAAGACAACTGATTCCCACAAATTGTCCTGACTTTAACATACTTTGGCACATGAATACACCACACACACACACAAACACACACACACACACACACACTAAACAAACAAATAAAATGTAAACTTTTTTAAAAGAACAAGATCATTTACAAAATACCAACCAACCACCAAAGGCAGCTAATAAAAGATGACAGTGTTAAAACATCAGGAAAAAGCCTAGGGACGGGGGCTGGAGAGATGGCTCAGAGGTTAAGAACACTGGCTGTTCTTCCAGAGGTCCTGAGTTCAATTCCCAGCACCCATATGGTGGCTCACAACCATCTGTAATGAGATCTGGCTCCCTCTTCTGGCCTGCGGGGATACATGCAAACAGAACACTGTATACATAATAAATAAATCTTAAAAAAAAAAAAAAGTCAAGGGACTATGGGTAATTGAGGCTTTAAAGCAACAAGCAAAACACAAGGAACACAGACTACATGTGGATGCAGCTTTCTCAGCTTCTATTGTTTCACAGAAATTTGAGCTTTATATGGGGGTTTTCCTGGGTTAAGGGACAGCACCTCCCACAACAGGCTATGATTTCCATCACTACTTCCCTGCCTCTCAAGATTTGTGTGGAATTATGAGAACAAGTAAGGTAGGGCTTTAACACTGTTTCGGCGTTTGACTTGATTTTAGGACACAAGTTACAGTGTTCCTTTAATGCAGTCACCACCAACAAGTAATGTACAGGTCACCTCTTAAAAGAGGCTGAGTCTAGACTTCTAAAACCTTAAATCTGACTGCCAGATCCATGGTCAGGCTTTTTATCCTTCCCCAGGTCCTAAACTTACACCTTAGGGAGTCCCAACATCAGAGGGACTGAGCAATCCTGAGGGGGGGGGACCTGCTAAAAGTGAGGAGAAAATGACAATATTCACTGTTTCATTGTTTAAAAAATAAGGGTACTACTTACTAATATCTGTGATATTTAAAGTTCTATACAATGCATCCATGGGATTTGGGCAATATCTTTATTTTAAATTCTACACAATCTATCTATGGGTATTTCTGTCAGATTTGTCAGTCTGCTTGAGTCAGACAAGTTTTTAAATCTGCACAAACTTGGACCTGCCAATTCCACAGACACCATGACGTAAGGTGTGGCTCTGTACTACACTTACTCAGTCTCTGAAGTTACAAGGCAGCCATTCCTATCCTATCCTTATTCTTTATATGCCCATTTACCAATGACCACCTGGTATTTTTCTTAAAAGCTTTAAAAAAAAATTAGACCTACTGGGCATAGTAGTGCACTTGAGAGACAGAGCAAGTGGATCTCTGTGAATTTGAAGCCAGGCTGGTCTATCTATATAGTGAGTTCCAAGCCAGCCAAAATATGCCTTCTATTATTCTACAGAAACTCGAGCTTTATTTGATGGTTTTATTGGGGTTGTGGCATAGCACCTCTGTGTCTTGGGGGGGGGCATTTTTGACCATTCTTAGTACCATGTAGTCACAGGTGTGACATGTTAGTTCCATTTTCATACTACACATTAAAAAGTAGAACTGAAAGCATTCACCATGTACTCCCCAGAATCATCAACAGTACATGTACATATACATACGACCAGGGCCCTGGAGACGGACTCAGCAGAGAAGGTGCTTGCCTCCAAGCCCAATGATCAGAGTTCAATCCCTGTAACTCCCAAGGGTGGGAAGGGACAACCAGTTTCCTCAAGTTGTCTTCTGACCTTCATACATGTACCCTGCCCTGCACACACACAAAAACTATTTTAAAAAAATATTTTAACTAAAAAAAGTATAGCCAAAGCTACACTTAAAAACCAGTAAATTAATCCTAATCCTTTGCATCCCAGTTAAAAAAAGCACAGAGGGGATATGACTGCATAAAGACACAGCAACTAGTAGCAGAGTACAGACAGAGCAAAGGACACTATGTATATCAGTGGTCTCCTAGAACAGACTCTCCAGGAGTCTTAGGGACCTGGACTCAGTTCACCAGCAAGTGAGCCTGAAGCAGGCCTGGGCTTTTCACTTTTCCCTACAAACAACAGGCACAACATGGTACTTAGCAGCTGATCTTCTCAGATAATCTGGACTGGCTAAAACAAATCTGTTTCCATCTAAAGTCTCAAGAAGGCTTGTCCAACTCACTGAACTTCAAGGCATATGGCCAAAGATAAAAATGTCTCCTGGATCAGCGTCCCAATTTTAGACCCAACAATATCTTCGACCTTTGTCCCCACTGCTAGACTCACACAGGCTCTATAGCAATGGTTCTCAACCCATGGGTTGAGTGAGACCCTTTGTGGGGAGCTGGGGGTGGGGGTGTCAAATGACCCTTTCACAGGGGTCACCTAAAACCATCCTGCATATCAGATATTTACATTATGATTCATAACAGTAGCAAAATTACAGTTACAAAGTAGCAAGGAAAACAATTTTATGGTTGGGGGCCACCACAACATGAGGAACTGTATTAAAGGGTCTCATCATTAGGAAGGTTGAGAAGCACTGCTCTATAGTATTTCAGGGGAAGATTTTCCATATCTAATTTTTAGCACAGCTTTGGAAACAAGTTGGAAGTTTCCATTAGAGTCACTCATGTATTTATTTCCCAGATACCCAGAGGACAGGTTTTATTTTCAAGTGATAGATAACTGCAGACCGAGCAATGCTTTACATACTCTATTATAGGAGGTAGAATAATAGAGCCCCTTCTTAGGAACTGCAATCCAGGTAAGATTAGCTACTTATGCCATATAGCAATAATAATAATAATAATAAAGCTTTTTATATGACACACGTATCATGTTATTCGAACACACTAACAATCATTACAACTATTTACTGTGATGAATTTCACTTGACACATAACAGACCTGAGTCTTAGAGATGTGGCTCACCCAAATTCCAAGTGACAAGTGAAGTTCAGACTTACAACCAGAGTGCTAACTCTAGATTTGTGCTTTTAACCAATGATTATGTATATCCAAACATTTTTCTTATTAAAAAGTAACATGGAACACATGCCTTTAATCCTATCACGTGGGAAGGAGAGGCAGGCGGATCTCTGAGTTCAAGGCTAGCCTGTCTAAATAGTAAGCTCCAGGCAACCCAGGTCTATATAGTGAGACTTTGTCTCAAATACATAAATAAATAAACAAATAAATGTAACTGAGAGTAAGATGAAGGCTGTACCAGCAAGTCACCTTGTTTCCAACACTGGGAGGTCTAGCATTAGTGCATCTGTGAAGTTCAGGAATATAGCACACTCTAGGAATGCTTTTCATACTATACTGAGTCTGCTTCTTATAACCCCAAACAAAGAATAGCTAGCGTTACTCCAGAATTACTTAGCCTACAAAATGGGAGATCAAAGCCAGGTAGGCTGGACCATATCGGTAATCCCAGCACTGGGGAGGATGAAGCAGGAAGATTGTTCTGTATTTGAGGCTGGACAGCCTGGACTACATAGAGAGCCTCAGGCTAGCCTGAGATACAGTTTGAAATTCTGTTTCAGAAAACAAGAAAAACACACAAATGGATAATTAAAGTGGAATAATAATAATAATAATAATAATAAAAAATGGCTATCTCTAGTTTCTTCCAGTTTTTCAAACCCTTGAAATTTCCTGACATATCTTTCATTATGGGGGGAAAGACACCTTGGATCACACCTGAATTTACAGGGTGATTTCAGGGTAGACCCTCAGAGGTTTCAAGGGAGGACTAGTCAAGCCAGGAAAACTTAAGCATGAAATGTCATTTGAGGTCCTATTTTCTCAGAGATGGGCAGTGGGAGAAAAGAATTCAACCACCAAGAGCCAATAACCATGCGTATATAATGAAATCTCAAAACCCAGAGTAGGTCTCTGACCATGCCCAGCTAGGAAACACACACCTTTTTAATCCCAGCACTTGGGAGGCAGAGGCAGGCAGATTTCTGTAAGTTCGAGGCCATCCTGGTCTACAAATCGAGATCCAGGACAGCCAGAGTTGTTACACAGACAAACCCTATATCAAAAAACCAAAGAGGAGGAGAAGGAATCCTAATTATCATACACTGCTTAAGTTCTATGAATCGTGCTAGCACAATGTGAAACCTGACAGGGGAGTGGCTGTGGGAACCCCTGAACTTGTAGTCTAAAAGAAGGTAGGATGACTTGGGAATACCCACAGCTAGCATCTAAGTGGCACAATCCTGTAAGACTGAATCATTGGCATGTGGGGTCTGTGCTAATTCCAGACAGTATCAGAGCTGAGTTGCTGGACACTCAGTTACTGCCAGAAAACTGTTGGAACAATGTAGTTAGTAACCTCAGAAACAGATGCACACATTAAAACCAACTTCACCAAAGCTCACAAGACACTTTACTGCTTGATGTAATCACAGAATCTATGCCTGTCACCAGTTCAAGAGTACTGTTTGCCATTTTCAACACTAGGAAATCAGGTCCCTCAGCCAGATCCACAAGTACCCTGTAGAATAAAAATCTTTTACAAGAAAAACTAGGGCTAGACACATGGCTCAGTAGTTTAAGAGCATATACTGTTCTTCCACAGTACCTAAGTTCATTTCCAACACCCACATTGGGCTACTCACAACTGTCTGTAACTCCAGCTCCAGGGATGCTCTCTTCACGCACGCGTGTACACACACACACACACACACACACACACACACACGCATGCACACACAAATACAATGACACAGACACACATACAAAAATGAAAATAAACCATAGGGGTAAAAACACTAAAGAACTATTTGGACCTGCCAAAGAAAACACAGATGTTGTAGAAATGCAGAGTTTAAAATGATTTTCTTCAATAGCTTTGGCTGTTATTTCACATTTGTAGTTGTTCCCAAAAGAAGGTCAGTCAGGAGTTATCTCAAGCATGCATTCACAAGTAACTGTTGCCACCTCCAGAGCAATAACAATAACCACCACCTAGTGTCTTCTTCATTATGCACTTTATCCAGACTAACGAGCCCAAGGACATTATCATATTTCTCATCTCACCAGCTTCTGATTTGTGGATTCAAGTTTTAAATAATAAAAATCTTTTTTTAAAAAAATATATCAAGTCCTAAATGACAAAAAGGAAAAAAAAATAGTGGAAAAAAAATGACTCCAGCAGCCATAAGCAACCCATCACAAATGCCCAATCAACTGCAAAGACTAGTATAGTCACACCATCCACTGCATCCCCACACTCTTCTCCACAGCAGAAACGCATGTTCTCATGGAGATCGGGTCCCCAGCCCTCCTGGTGAGTGATGCTCCCTGGAGTTAGACAAGTCTCTTCCCCACTATCCATACCCTTTCCAGGATACCCCCACTTACAACTCTGGCTACTTCAACCACCTCAATTGAACTACTCAATGCCTCCAGAAAAGCCTGTAGACTTCATAAAGTTAGGAAGCCCAAAGTAGAATTCTTCCAATGAGCATGAGCCTTTCAGCGACAGTTTTGAGTAAATGATTATTAGGTAAGTGACTAGTTATTTCATAAAACTGATTTACAAAAACAAAAGAACCATGAAAATATTCTTAAAAATTAATAGAGCTTTCACCATATAACTCGCCACTCCTGAAACCACCACCACAGTTAGGAAAGACTGTCTCTTTAAAGGGCCTAAGAGTATTATCATATCCCTGGTCCTGCCTCCTAGGGCCTATGCTGCTAGTCTCAGCATCTTCTCTGAGGTGTCCTGACTTTCTCCTCTTGTTTAAACAGTACCCAGTGGATAGAAAGCAAAGGTGAAGGAGTGGAGGCGTGTTTGGTTTTTGTGATAAGATTTCACATAGCCCAGGCTGGCCTCAAAAGCTCTTTGTAGTTGAGGATGATCCTGAACTTCTGATCCTCCTGCCTCCACCTAAGTTGAGTACTGAAGAGTACAGAACTACAAGTGTGGGACATGAAGCCAGTACAGATGTTTTTGTTTTGTTTGGAACAGAGTCATGCTATAGAGCTCTGCCTCCAGGCTGGATCAAACTTGTAACAATCCTGCCTCAGCCCCCTGAGCATGGGGACTGCAAGTGTGTGATACTATGTCTGGCTAAAGCAAATGTCCAGCTGAAGCCAGCACTTCTTAACAAGAAATGATGGCTTGTGTAAATACTATGGCTATTTACATCAAACTGCTGTCAATAAGGACGCTTGGGCTTTCCTACTTGGATTCTACAGCAGGTCACTAGGAATACAACCATATACAATTCAGTATTTTGCACAGCTATTATTAAACCACGCCCACTAGTTATCTAAGAGCTTAAAAGCAAGGCATGGTGATACCATACAATTCCAACATCACTTAGGAGGGTGAGAGAGGAGATCTTTGAGTTTGAGGCCAGCCTTTGCTACATATGAAGACCCTATCTCAGTAAACTGAAAGAAGTCAGGGTGCTGAAGTCTCCACTCCTACTCGAATATAATTTGGTGCCTTCAGAAAACACTCTGGGGAAACTCCAGCTTTCCATTTACACATCCACACCCTCTGCTACAGTACGGTACTCCCATTTCACTACTGAATCCTGCTTCATATATGCCACATTATAAGGCATTCTTGAAGAAAGAGTTAACAATTGGTAACAGGGGGCTGGAGAGTTGGCTCACTGGTTGAGAGCACTTGGTTCTCTTGCAGAGGATCCAGGTTTGGTTCCCAGTACCCATATAATGGCTCACAATGGGCTGAAACTCCAACCCCAGGAGATCTGACAACCTCTTCTGGCCTCCTCAGCCACAAGGCATGGAGGTAGTACACATACACACATGTAGGCAAGACACTCATGTGCATAAAATAATATATCTTAAAAAAAGAGAACTGGTAACAAAATGCTTAGAACTAAGGAATACAGAAGACCAAATATCAAGAATTTAATTAGACTCAAATTCTACTAAATGCCTATAAGGACCTAAAAGAAACTGTGAAGCCAACTAAGACCAGAGTGAATGAATTCTGCTTCCCATTCCTTGCTCTAATTTTCTCAATTTCTGTTTTCCAACTAAAATCATTGCTTTTCACTTATTTCATCCTCAGACCATGAAATCACATATGGAAGCCCAACGGTCTCACAGGAACTTTTTGTAAAATGAAACTTTGGGGCAAGGAAAAAAAAAAGCAAAATGCCCACATGCTCCTGCTCCAGGGGGTCTCCTCAAACCTCAGCTAGGGAAAAAAAGCAGGGAGGGGCATTGTGGTGGCCAGGTGGTGCGTGCTTTTTTTTAATCTCAGTATTCAGGAGGCAGGAGGCAGAAGCAGGCAGATAGATCCCTGTAAGTTCCAGGACAGCCTGGGCTGCACCAGAGATCCAGGCCAAGCCAGAGCTACACCAGATACTCTAAGGTTTTGCAGGGGTCTGACTTTTTCTTTCATCTTCCCAGACTAGATGAAGTAGAATTAACTGCATTCAATAAAGTAAATGCTCTGACTACTACAACAAGGAGCAGATCTCTCTAACACGCTGTCTCCTGGATTGACAGGCAGAAAGACCAACAACGGCTACAAGATGCTAAATAGCCCCTGAAAATGAGTCCTGCCCTCCTGCAGAGTGCTATCAGAGATCTGCCAGTCATCAGAGCTGGTCTAGATCTAACAGTCTCAGTTACAGCATTATTTCCAGTCAACAGGTCCTGAGGTTGAATGCTTCAGCAATGTGCAGCAGGACAGAAAGAGAACATGATGATGCTTACCAATGATGCTTACACTGCTGTACAATGTAGGCTCCTATGCTATCTATATCTCAGCTCCAAACCCAACAATTCAACTCACAACTTAAAGATGTGGGCAAGGCCAAACTCTCAAGGAAGTAGAAGTCATCATCCACATGTTCCAATCAATGTATGGTGTTTAAATAAGGTCACATTTGCATATATCTTACAGACTGGACATTTTTCCCTCTTTCGGCATAGCATAATTCCAAAGAATCAGTTTGCATCACTTTTTGGTGTTACTCTCACTCAAATCTCCTTTTTGGCCCCCAAAGAAAGAAAACCTTTCATTGTCAGAAAAAGAAGTACAAGAACTAGTGATACTAGATGTGAACTAAGGATAATCGACTAAAGTCAATCGACCTGGTCTGTTGTGGGAAGAGCTAAGAACACTGTTCCAACATTAGGAAGAACTGATCCTGGTACATTGGTCTGAACATCTGTAAACAGACACAAAGAGTAATTGTAAGTTATCAAGAGTTAGAGAAATGGTAGTCACCACATAATTACCATTGTTTTGATCTGAGTTACTACTTCTTCACCTCAAAACAACTGGCAGCCAGTGTACAATTAACTCTCCTCACCACAGAACACGTATCAAGACAGTAGTAAAATCAGATTAACTTTAAGCCATCTAAGGCAATGCAAAACAACTTACTCACAAATTCAAAGGCAAGTGGCACCAGCTGTTTTTCAGGTTTTTGCCTTTCACTGGAATGTGTCTAAAAGCCCCCCAAACCTTAAGAAACAAACTGACTGGCACCATAGGTCAAAAGGCCAACTCAGCTCCAAGACTCCAAATTCACTTAGATTTAATTCATTTCCCAAACACAATTACCAAGGCTTCTCCCAGTGTTCACGTCTCCTCCTACCCATCTCTATCCCCTTTCAAAAGGTAGACTCCAACCGAGCGGTAGTGGCACACGCCTTTAATCCCAGCACTTGGGAGGCAGAGGCAGGCAGATCTTTGTGAGGTCGAGGCCAGCCTGGACTACAGAGCAGAGTGAGTTCCAGGAAAGGTGCCAACCAAAGCTACACAGAGAAACCCTGTCTCGAAAAACAACAACAAAAAACAAACAACAAACAAAAAAACAAAAACAAAAACAAAAAGGTAGACTCCAAACTGGTTGATGAAATGTCAGCCTAGACAATATTTTCATACTTGAGTTGTAATGAACCATTGAAATGAAGAGAAACAGTAGACTGCTTACTACCAAATGAGCACTGCATGCCGGCAGTAGGACACGGAAGTCACGGGCAAGCTCTTCAACCTGGGCCTAAGTCATAGAGATGTACATGCCTCTCTCATCTGCCACGTCCTAACAGTTCACATTAGTCATTTACTTACAAACGAAGATTTGCTGTTAGCACTCCAATAACAAGCTGTGTACCTTCCTTACCCCAGGACAACACAGAAAGCTCTACCCAAGTTAGTTCTGAGGAGCCACCTGCAGGTAGTATTACAGTACTAGAACCTAAACCAAGTCCACCGTTTCTGATTTGCCTTTACCGAACACCAAAAGGTTTTATTTAGCATTTATAAGACTGAGTTTACTACAGTCTAAGCAACATTTATGTCTCTCAACTGCCTAGCTCAAAAGGCTGATTAACACTCCCATCACTTTTGTGAAGTTGAGAAGGAAAAAAAAAAATATTCTTTCCATTTTAGCCTACTGTGATACAGCTCAAGAGGGCTAAATCAAGGTGACATCTTAAGCCTCTCAAGTGGACAGTCTGTCCAAGATAAGGTTAAACTGAAGATGAATGCCCCCAAATGAAGGCAAAAGTATGTTACATCCCTGAGCTATATATGCCAACCCAAAGATGGTGACACAGTGGAAATGGGCCCCACAATGGTCTTTATCTAATGTGATCCAGAGTGAACTTTTAGCACCAACCTACCTCTCAGAATATTATTACTCACCAGGAGGCCCAGGCAAGAGCGGAACTATTGCAACACAAATCCTGCCTCCCCACAAAAAAAAAAAAAAAAAAGAAAAATTGAAACTTAGCTCCGGATGGTCATTTGTAGAACAACATATTATTATATTATTAACACATGCCCAATCCTTCAACCTTGAGTTCACACAGAGATGGAAGAGGTCAATACCAGCACACATTCAGAGTACTTATTATGCAATTTTAAATAGCAGCATATACAGCAAAATATTTTATGGGAACAGGTGTGCCCTCAATTAAACATCCTGCTTATTCCTAAACACATAGCCCAAGTGACCACTGCTGCACCTCTCTACTGCTCTCAGCTGGGTGAGCTGCTTTTGTTTTTAATTATAATAGTCCAGCAGAACCTGAAAAAATAATAAAGGCCCTAGGAAAGGCAACAGAATTAGCCAAAAAATAGTTTTTCTATTTCTTCCTCCTCCTTACTCATATTTTGCCTACCTGAGTCCCAACTCCACTTCTCTGACCCTACTTCATTCAACCTTTTACTCACTAAACTTACACTCCACCCCTACTCTCTTCTCCCCAGTCCCTAGAACTTGCCAAGTTCATTCCAGCAAGTTTCTGCACAAGCTGTTCCCTAAACCTCCAAGAGTCCTCTCTTCATCTCTGCATGGCTGGCTCCTTTTCACTTCAAGTTCTGTTTAAGTGTCACCTCAGGAAGGTCTCCCTTCACAATTGCATCCCAGTCACACTTTCTATCCCATCACTCACTTCCTTCAGCATTTAATCAAAATCAGATTTGCTTATTTATTGTCTCTGTCCCCACCTCCCACTCTGATAAACTCCATGAGAGTGGACCCTTTGCTTGTGTTCATCTTTATACACCCAGCGTCTGAAACACTGGCTAGTACTTAATAGTCAGTCTTCAATGGATGAATTTTGGACTTTTTATTCAGTGGCTTCCAAATTCATAGGTTCCAAATGAATTAAAGTGAGACTAGAGGTAATTCTTTTATTTCTGTAAACCATCTAAACACTATAACTGCACAATCAAGGCATTAAGTATTCTGTTTTATCAGGCCTGAAGGCCCTCAAATATGATGGGACTCTTCTTCCCAGAATCAGAAGAACATCTGTTATGATAATCCTAGTGATACTACACATCAAATTCAGTGACAGAGCAAAATGGATGCACTTTCTAGTCAAAAATTTAGCACTATTTCTTAAAGCATAAAGTTTCTTATAACACAGTTCCATAATCAACAGGATTTTTTTAAATGTATCAAGTGCAAAATAAGAATCATTAACACTTTACTCTGAGATCCCTATGAGAGCCTAGAAGAGGCACTACTTACTTAGTGGTTTTTTGTTTGTTTTTTAAACAATATAAATATAAACAATAAATCTTTCTAATTATTCTTTCTTTCTTCAAACATTTCCATACCATTATGGATTTGTATTCTGCTAAAAACAAAACTATACATCACACTGTCTCCTATAAGACTACCTATACACAAAGCATTAGTTAAATAAGATAAAAATCAGCACAAGTCCATTGTCACTAAAGATAAGTGTGCCAGACACACAGATCGAGAAGGAGATAAAAGAGCTATTGTCCAATTGTAGAAACAAAAAAAGTAATATGGGGTTTTCTGTTCTCAGAAGTGCATCATGAAATGTGGGTGGAGAGAAACACAGAAATCCAGAATTAGCCTAACATCAAATCATTTTTGGAAAGAGTTGACAACATGTAAATTCCTCACACATAAAGTATTTAGAGCGAGAGACCTTGATTCCTGGGCTATGATGCCATTTATGAATCCTTGCAAGAGCTCTGGAATTCCAGTATTCATAAAAGAAAATGCTCATTATAATCAGGAGCCAGGCGGCGTTGTGAGGTACTCCCCAATGTGACACAGACCATAACTGAAGTACTACAAAGCTTGCAGTTAGGAGCTGAGATAGAGGCTGAACACAAAATTCAAAAGAGGTAACCAAGGTACTAAGTGCCACAAAGGGAAGAGGGTGACTACGACTGTCACCCAACCACAGAGAATTAAAGTAGACCCAGGGGTGTGTATAGGGAGGATAAGAGGTGAGGATGGAAAAAACAATACATTTGTCACCCCGTCCCACTTCCTAAACAGGATATAGGCAAAGCCTCCAACCCCATTTACCTCAGTCACAGATGGCTATCGTTTGTAGCAAAGGTGCATAGAAAGGCCTTCAGGTCTGAGCCCCTTAATTCTAGGGCTGTTAACGATTACAGAGAAGAATGGGGGTGGGGAGGAAAATCAGGGAGGGAGCTGGAGATTCACCCGCCACCTCCCCCTTGGGCTCCTACCTCACGGCTCTTACCCTGGACTTTCAGTTCAGAGTCTGCAGCCTCTCCCCGGGCATCTACGGCCCCAGGTCCCCAGGCCCGGGATTGAGGGGTGCTGGCGATGGGCAGGCAGGGACAGTAGGTAAGTTTTCTGAGCCTTGCGCTTGACACGCCACAGGCTCCCCTCACAGCCTCTTCTTCCAGAGGGACCAGTCCAGACAAGGCGCTGATTTGCACTCCTCCCCTTCCACCACCACCCCCTTTCTCGAAGGAACCGAACCCCCGCCCCTTCATCTCTCAATGCTCCCCCCTTTTCCTCAACTCCCTCCCCCCCATCCAAACTCACAGCTGCTCCAGAGGTTCCTCCAGTCAAACCCTTTCTGGAAACGACGGCGGCCCGGCGGGTCCAAACCACCTACCATCCCCGCTTGCGTTTCCAGGCTCCCTATCCCCGCCGCCGCCGCCTTTTCTGCCACCGCGGCCGCCGCCTCCTCCTCATCTGCGGCCCACCGGCGGCGGCCGCCCCGAAGCCCCGCCCCTC
>CABHPH010152423.1:23210-40225 GCA_902168325.1 Peromyscus nudipes | reverse complement strand
TCTGCATCCAGTTCCCTCAGTCATTGGATGGGGTTTCTAGCACTACAATTAGGGTGTTTGGCCATCCCATCACCAGAGTGGGTCATTTCGGGCTGTTTCTCGATCATTGCCAGCCGTCTATTGTGGGGGCATCTTTGTGGATTTCTGTGGGCCTCTCTAGCACTTTGCTTCTTCTTATTCTCATGTGGTCTTCATTTACCATGGTCTCCTATTCCTTGTTATCCCTCTCCATTCTTGATCCAGCTGGGATCTCCCGCTCCCCCAAGCTCTCTTTCCCTCGACCCTCGCCCTTCATTAGCCCCACTCACGTCCAGGCTGTTGTAGGATGCCTTTTAAAACTGTGTGAAAAATAGGAAAATTTTCTAGACCTAAATTTATCTGATAATGATTATGCAATATATACTTCATTCTCTGTATCCAACATTTCTTGTTCTTCCTCTATTAGAGTACTCTGTAAAAACAAGGATTAGGATGGGATAATAAACCTCAACCCCTATCTAGAGATTTCAATTTCCAAACTTAAGTACATCTTCAATGATCTACTTATTCATAAAATAGTAATACTTTAAAAAATTGTATTTTAGTGTATATCTTACTGACAATAAACTAGTGATCAAAAATTATCATTAATCTAATTAATGTAATATGTTAAATCATGGATAAATTGATTTTTGTTATATGAACCTGAAACTTATTTTTAAATTATTTTATTGTTAAGAATTTTATATGTATTTTGATTAAATTTATCCCCATTCTCTCCTCTCCAACTTTTCTCCTATCCTCCCATTGTTAAATTTTATTTTTTCTAATAAGTTAGAATTGCTTTTATTTAATCAAACATTTCTTCTTCTTAATACTTCTGCAGTTTTAATGATAGCTAGTGATCTATTTAATATGTAATATCGCTATTTTAATATATAACATGCATATTGCTTTATTCTACAAGTAAATAAGGGAGAAATTTTCCAAAATTTGTTTTTTGTTAGACTTCATCTAAATAGAGCTTATTTTAAATTTTGCTGTTAATGTTAATGCATTCACCCTACTATTCTAAAATGGAGAATGACATTAAGTGATATCTAATGTTAACTAGCTTTAATGAGTTCATAAAACTTTTTATTCTCAGTTAATTCTGGGGATGATGCATTCATAAATGTGAGGATTCCACTTCATTAAGTAGAAATGAAGCAACAGTGAGAATCAGTGAGGTTCATTTGCTCAATCTAAACAGCTGCAGCACTGTTACTGCTGTGAAATAAATACAATGTATTTAATCAGCACTGGGAAATCACACTTTTATTAATGTAATTTCTGATTTCCCCTTGAATCCCATGCAGTTCATCTGTAGCAGAGATTCAGACCTCTCACATACAGCATTAACTTAAAAGTTATTTCACCAAAAGGAATAGTAGGTGTACTCTTCAATAACTTTAGGTTAATTTTCTAAATTTAAAAACAATGACAAGGGGCTAGGGAAATAACATGCTGATTAAGAGCACTTGCACTCTTGGTGAGATTAAAGTTTCATTATCAACACTCAAATTTGGAAATTTATAATTTCTTTAACACCAAGGGATTCTATGGCCTCTTATGAACTCTGGACAGATAGGCAGACATATACATCAATTAAAAATAAAAATCTAATGACAAAGTGAGTAAATTACACCAGTTATTTTATAAGGTACAATATTAGTCTTCTAAAGCTTTTCAAACTTTACATCACTTCACATTAAATTTTAAAACTTGAATGTAATGTAGGATAATATTTAAAAATGAGACCATTTAATCGATTAGTTTGTTATATAAGACTTTTCTATACCATAATTTTTGGGTAAATTTTACTATATGTTCAAGTCTCACAAGCTAAACAAAAATCAATCACCTCTCTGCACTTCAGTGCATGAAATATATAACCATCATATTATGAGTACTGATTTGAAATTGATGTTAAAGACTTCTGAAAATAAAATGCTAGAGATAAATAAAAAATGATTATTGGCATGATAATTGTTACTCAAAAATCCACTAGGAGAAAAATATAGCAAAAGCATGTAACTGGATATGAAAGGAGAAAAATCACTTCATAATGAGGAAATATTTTTAAAGTTGTATTTATTTTACTTTTTGTTTCTTTAGAAAATATCAAGTATCAAAGGTGCTATAAAGTTGAGATGGAGTCGTAAGTTCTATTTGTACTTTATTCTAACCCCTTAAGAATATGTACTGACTCATTCATAAATTTTGTCACCTTTGTTTACAAAAGTGTTTGTGTCTTTAAATATATATGCATGTGTGTGTGTGTGTGTGCATGTGTGTGTGTGTGTGTGTGTGTGTGTGTGCATTTAAAGGAAAACAGTCATCACTTTACAAAAAAGGCATTGGGGTGAGTACAAGGGCGGGTTTGAGGGAAGAAAGGGAAGGAGAAATGATGTAACTATATTATAATCTAAAAATCAATCACTATAAAAAGAAATTGCTCTAGATTCCAGGATGTTTTCTCCACCCTTAAGACCAAGATTAAGAGGTATACTTATTTGATACTGAAAAGTAGTTATAGAAAGCTAAATTAAGTTTGCATGACAAGTTATAATCTTATCAACACTTGCAGGTGGATAATAATAGTACATTTATTGCACTTTAAATTTAAATTTATGAAAGTGGTGGTCTTAATAAAGCATAAGGGAAAAGACATGATAATCAAAGATAAATATTTGAAGTGTTCCTTGAAGCATGATAATTACACATTTAAAAAATTAAGGAAATGGAAACTAAGGAAAAGAATAACTTAGCAGTGTTAAGACCAAACTAAGAAGGAACATCATCAATTAAAAAAAAATAAATAAACCCACAAAAACTGTATTCCTTAAGCTGTAAAGCATAAAAGAAATGGATGATTTTCACCACTCAATGTAAAGCAAGTAGAACTCAAGAACCTGAAAAGACCCACAACAAATGAGATTTAAACAGTAACAAAATTAAAATGCTATCCAGCTAAAAAATACTCCAGGGCCAGACTGATTCAAAGCAGAATTTCAGGCTTTCCAAGATGATCTACAGTCAATTCTTATTAAACTATTTAAAACAGGAAAAGCACTTTCAAACTCCTTCTCTAGTACTCAAACCTGGTAAAGACACAAGAGCAAAGACAAAGAAAACTATGAGCCTGTAGAAAGATCTACAAAATGGAATGCCCAGGAGTAGACAATATTGTAGAAGTGACTATTTTACCAAAAACTATTTATAGATTTTGTGTAATACCAATCAAAATCCTCTCTCATTCTGTGAAGAAATTAAAAAGAAAATCTTTTGTTTTATTTATTTATTTATTTATTTATATTTTTATTAAGAAATTTTTATTCATTTTACATACCAACCACAGATCCCCCTCTCTTCCTTCCTCCTGCCACCCCAGCTTGCCCCCAATCCATCCCTGTTTCACTCCTCTGAAAAAGTAAAGCCTCCCATGGGGAGTCAACAGAGCCTGGTACATTCAGTTGAGGTAGGTCCAAGCCCTTTCCCCTGCATCAAGGCTGTGCAAGGTGTCCCATCATAGGTAATGGTCTTCCAAAAACCATCTCACCACCAGGGATGGATGGATCCTGATCCTACTGCCAGGGGGGTCCTTAAGCAGATCAGGCTACACAACTGGCTCACTTATGCAAAGGGCCTAGCTCAATACCATGCATGCTCCATAACTCTTGGTCTAAAGTTTATGAGTTCCCACTAGCTTGATTTGGTTTTCTCCATAGGTTTCCCCATCATTATATTGATGCCCCTTGCTCATAGAATCCTTCTTGCCCCTCTTCCACTGGACTCCTGGAGCTTGGCCTGGTGCTTGGCTGTGGATATCTGGGTCTGCTTCCATCAGTTACTGGATGAAGATTATATGAAGACAGGGTATTCACCTATCTGATTACTGAGGTAAGCCAGTTTAGGCACCCTCTCCACTATTGCTAGTAGTCTAAGGTGGGGTCATTCTTGTGGATTCCTGGGAACTTCCCTAGCACCAGGTTTCTCTCTATCCCCATGATGTCTCCCTCTATCAAGGTATATGTATTCATTGTTCTCCCACTCTGCCCCTCTTCCAGCTCAACCATCACATTCTCTTATGTTTTCATCCCCCTTCCCCTACTCCCTCATGGAGATCTCATTCATTTCTCCTTCCCAGGGCAATCCATTCATCCCCTCTTAGGGTGCTCCCTATTAGCTAGCTTCTCTGGAGCTGTGGGTTGTAGTCTGGTTATCCTTTGCTTTACATCTAATATCCACTTATGAGTGAGTGCATACCATGTTTGTTTTTCTGAGTCTGGGTTACCTCACTCAGGATGATATTTTCTGGTTCCATCCATTGGCCTGCAAATTTCATGATGTCATTGTGTTTTACTGCTGAGTGGTACTCCATTGTGTATATGTACATTTTCTTTATACATTCTTATGTTTGGTTCTATCCTAGGACTCTGGGCTGTCCTGCCTCTAAGTCCTGGTCCTCCAGGCATTATCAGAGATGTACTTCCTCTCATGGTATGGTCTTTAGCTGGACCAGTTATTGGCTGGATACTCCCATAATTTCTGTGCCACCTTTATCCCAGCACATCTTACAGACAGGGTAAATTGTAGGTCAATGGTTACATGGCTGGATTGCACTCCCAATCCCTTCACTAAAAGTCTTTCTTGGTTATAGAGGATCACTGGTTCAGTCTCTGTATCCCCCATGGCTAGGAGTTTTAGCTAGGGTCACCCTTACAGATTTATGGGACTTTTCATTACAGTAGGTTTCTAGCTAGTCCCAGAAATTCACCACCCTCCATTTCAGTTGTCTCTTCCAATGTTCTCTCCCTCAATCCTCCCTGTACTTGATCCATTAATGATTCCTGATGATAATCTGCTACACGCATAGATTGGTGCCTAATCAAATTGCCATCAGAGAAGCTTCAGTGTGTAACGGGTGGAAACAAATGAAGAGACCCACAGCGAAACATTAGGCAGAGTTCAGGAATCCTGTGGAAGAGGGGGAAGAAGGATTGTGGGAGCCAGAAGGGTCAAGGACACCACAAGAAAACCCACAGAATCAGCTAACCTGGGCTCATAGAGACTCAACTTACAACTAAAGAGCTTGCATGGGACTGACCTAGACTCTCTGAACGTATGTTACAGTTGTGTAGCTCGGTCTTCTTGTAGGACTCCTAACCATGGGAGTAAGAAGGCTGTCTGACTCTGTTACCTGCTTTTGGGACCCTTGGCTCCTACTGAATCCTAGTCTAGCCTCAAAAAGAGAGGAGGCGCCTAGATTTACTGAAATAGGATATGCTATGATGTACATGGTAGGTCTGTCCTTTTCTAAAGAGAAAGGAGGAGGAGTTGATGAAGGGGAGAGGGACAGTTGGAAGGAGGGACTGGAAGGAGAGGAGGGAAGGAGGGAAAAGTGATCAGGCTATATAAAAATAAATATATTAATTAATAACAAAACTTAAAAATCCTAAAATTCGTAGAAAAACACAGAAGACTGGATAACCAAACAACCTTGAATAAAAATAGCAATTCTGGACAACCTGCCATTTCAAGTCTTAAGATACACTACTGAGACATAGTAATAAAAACAGTATAGTACTGGCAAAGAAACAGATATCTAAATCAATGGAACAATGGAATTGAAGACCTAATCATGAAGAGATAATTTTGACAAAAATTCCAAAATATATACTGGAAGGGGAAAAAAAAACATCTTCAACAAATAGTGCTAGGAAAACTGGATTTCCACATGCAGAAAATTGAAAAGTTTCCCCTATTTACTACCTTGCACAAACACTAACTCCAAAGAAATCAAAGACCATCATTGTAAGACAAATTGCTGAATAGTCTTATTAAAAAAAAAAAGAGCCAAATATTGGTGCAAAAACTGAGAGATTAGAAAAGCAGAAAGAAGCCGCCACATTATTACTGCTAGGAAATCCTCAGCCCAGGAGATCTATTTCCTGTATACTCACACCTATATTCTTTCTGTGCCCTGCCATCTTACTTCCTCTCTCTGCCTAGCTACATCACTTTCTCTTTCTGCCCAGCTTTATCACTTCCTATCTGTCTATACAGACCTCTAGAACTCTATGGTTAACTAGAACTAAGATTAAAGGACCATGCCACCACACCTGCCTCTGTTCCCAGTGTGGCCTTGAACTCACGGAGATTGGGATGAATCTCTGCCTCCCAAAAGCTAGGATTAAAGGTATGTGTTACCACTGCCTGACCTCTTTATTTAATATAGTGGCTGGCTTTATCCTCTGATCTCCAGACAAGCTTTATTTGTTAGAGAATAAATAAAATATCAACACATCATAACTGAGGCCCAACCATTTTATGAAATTTATTCATTCATACAAATGGTAGACATACAAACAGGCAGACAAAAATTCTCATATATATAAAATAACAAAAATAAAGAAATGCTTCAAAAAGTAGTAACTAATATTTCTTTATCATAGCAGAGTAATGTAGAGATTAAAACACAAAGTAATGTATTTTTAAAATGATGAAAAGAGGACAAAATTCACAATACAAAGAATTAATATTTGGAGAATATAAATGTTCAGCGTTTTCACTTGTTCACTACATGTTGCATAATTCTATTTAATTATCTAAATATTTCTTGATTATGTATAAATAGTATGTCAATAATACCTTTGATATAACCCATTTTTTCTCTTAACATTCAGTGTTTGAGTTTAGGAAGTCCATCTACACCTGAAGATACTATTTAATTCTATAAGCTTAGTTAAATGTACTCCATTCTTAAAAAATAAAATATATGAGATGTGCAACATATCTGTCTAATTTCAATTACTTCCCCAAATTAAGAGAAAATATAGTACTTTTATAAAGGAAATATGACAGAAAGGACTTACTTACACTTCACTCTCTGTTCTAAGACACGTGATAGAATAATACTTATCACACTCCAGAACAGATACAGAGAACTCATGGGTAGTGATTACTCTTGACTACTACCAGACACACTTTGAGACTCAAAAACAGGCAATAAAAAGAAATCCATTTATATGTAAAATTATATGTATTAATTTGAAATAGATTTTGTTTAGAGAATCACAATAAATAATATTATAATGCCTAAAAATAATGGCTAAATGCTGTTTTGAGACATTTATCTCAAATGAGAGTAGAAATACAATTAAGTTGTAAGACATCTTAAATGTTCGTATTGGTTATTTTAATAACTTTATTTTCAATTTTTCTGATATCAGTATGCTTATGTAACACTTCTACCTAATAACCTACAAGATGTCAATGCATTATACCTTTCTATCAATAAAAGGCTTCATAGAAACACTGCCAATCAAGAAAAGTACCAAATATACTTCACTGCCCTTTTTGCAAACAATATTTTCTGTTGATAATAAATGGGAGGTAATATATAATTTAGGAAATCATGCAAACTTTAAAGGAACTATTGTAATATTTAGACAACATTAGTATTAAGCTGGTGTGGTGTGGTGTGGCGTGTGTGTGTGTGTGTGTGTGTGTGTGTGTGTGTATGAGAGAGAGAGAGAGAGACAGAGAGAGAGAGACAGAGAGAGAGAGAGAGAGGAGAGAGAGAGAGAGATACATTCACATTTGCAAATTAATGTTGGTGCAGGAGCTCAATGACCATTGACGTAACTCAACATCTACATCAGGTCAATAATAAGTTATAATCAATACTTTGTGAACCGATCTAGCCACCCAGTAACACTATGCCCATGATGGATTTGAAACTTGACAACTACTTTTGTTTTGATTATTGAGAGGGCTGGGGAGGCAGACCAGAGCCATGACAGGTTTCTAATTGCCCTGGCCTGGACCAGGCCTTAGTTTCAGTTTACTGGAACCGGCTGGAGCTGAGCAAACAGTTCTCAGGAAGACCACAACTCAGGGGCAACCAATCAGCAGGTGCCACCCAGCCTTCTGCTGGCTCAGCAGTCAAACCACAGCCTTCTTCTAGCTAAAGATAGCTTTTCCTACCCTCCTGTCAACAAGTCCCTAACCACTACAGCCTTCAACCAGTCAGCTCCCAGACTAAACTTTCCTCCACCAACCAGCACCAGATTAATCCTTCCTCCCTGGAATTCCCCTAACTCTGCTTAAAAGGCGTTTACACCTCTCTTCCGGTAGCTATTTGCCACCGCATCGTACTGGAAATAAAAGCTCTTGCTAACTTGCATACATGACTGTTGGTCTTCCTTGGGGCCTTCTCTCAGACCCTAAGATTTAACTATGTAAGAGCTTTGTACTCCAGTCATTTTGTATGCAAAATTATAGATATGCAATAACTAATTCTGTGTCTGCTACCATATCTGAGTTTTGCATAAAGCACTGTATCCCTTGGCAGTGAACTCAGTGCCCCAAGTACTTACATCCTTGTCATTTTGGGCGTCTTACATGGATATATATTGTTTACAAAAGAAACAAATAGAATGTTTTTACCATTAGATTTTACAAAAAACTAATTTAGGTGCACTCCACAGTTACATTGTACCGTATCTTGATATTTGGTAGACTCTATGTTTTAGAAAGCTCATAGACATAGATACGGATCTTTTCTATCCTCAGTATCACTGCTTGCTCATCTGATTCCCAATCATTTTGTCTGAGGGAAGATTTAATGAATGAGATATTCTTAGATTCCTGCCCCATCCCATCAGAGGCATAACTTTTAATTATATTTCTTTTCCAGCATACGCAGAATTCCTGATATTTCGGGCCAACGAAATGGCGGCGTGACGTAGTTTGGTTTCCATGGCAGCGTAGCGGTCTTTCTGCTTTTGGGAGTATCCAGCATGGTCTCCGGTCTCTGAAAACCAGTAAAATTCCAGTGGATTTTGATAGGAATAGAGGGCACCTGGGAGTGAGGAACTCTACCCAAGGGCTGCTGAAGGTGAACAGGCATCGGAGCAGGAAACATGACTGCTGATCTCGAGAGAAAGCCATTTGTGCAGACCCTTCATGACTTCTGAACACATTCACTAGAGGAATCCAAGGATACATCTTTTCCATAATGGGGAATGACCTGACACAAAGGTAAAATCAGTAGTTCTGGAAATATCTTTGATATGATGGAAAACAGTAAGGAAGGGGAAACTAACTCCTCAGAAATTCCCATATTGTTAAGACCATCACGATCAAAGAGGAAAAAACCTTCAATTATGACAAAATGTGTAGGATCCGGTAATGAAAAACCCATGGAGGAGACTATAAATGTAAAAGCTACTCCTCAAAATTCAGAAAATGATACTTCTATGCAATACTTACCAAAAGGTACAGTGATTTCACAGCTAGACCTGTTACTGAATGAAGACAAAAATGATTTTAAAGTGACTGAATTTAGAAGCAAAAGAAAAATGAGAATTGAAAATTTCAAAAAGCACAGAGACAGATTTGGGGGAATTGTGAACTGCACTGCTTGTGGACAACAGGTCAATCAATTTCAAAAATATTCCTTTTATAGACACCCTTCACTGAAAGTCCTCATCTGTAAGAACTGCTTTAAGTACTACATGAGTGGTGACATTAGCCGTGACTCAGATGGAACAGATGAGCAATGTAGATGGTGTGCAGAAGGAGGGACCTTGGTTTGTTGCGATTTTTGCCATAATGCCTTCTGTAAGAAATGTGTCCTGTACAACCTTGGTCGAAAAGAGCTATCTACAATACTGGATAAAAGCCATCAATGGCATTGCTATGTGTGCTGCCCAGAGCCTCTATTGAACTTAGTCACTGCATGCAATGATGTATTTGAGAATTTAGAACAATTGTTGCAAAAAAATAAGAAGATAGAAGTTAACAGGGAAAAGAATAGTGAAGCATGTGACCATACACCCATAGCTTCTCCTAGGAAGAACAGCCTGGGATGTAATGGAGAAAAAACAAAAGTAGATAATTCGTGTTCTGATTGTGTACCCTGTCCTTACTCATCACTAATTGTGCCCCAAGAGATGATAAGGAAGACAAAAAAACTGATTGAGATAACATCCAATACAAACTCCAGCTATATTAAGTTTTTAAAACAGGCAGCAGATAATTCAGAAATGAGTTCTTCTGTGAAGTTATGTCAGCTTAAGGCTTTTAAATCTGTGTTGGCTGATATTAAGAAGGCTCATCTTGCCTTAGAAGATGACTTAAATTCAGAGATTCAAGCTTTGGATGCTGTATACAAAGAGAAAACTACCAAAGATCTTAAAATTACAGGTGTTTATTCTAAAACAAAAATTCAAAAGGGGAGAAAATCCTGTGCTACAGAAAATCAATGTTTTTTAAAGTTGGATGCTAGATCAACAACGAAGATGATGAACAGCAAGCATTTCACAGTAGAGGATCGAAAAGTAAATAAAAATGAAAATAAGAGATCAAGTAGGAAAGATGGACCTCGGAATGAACCCACTAACACTTACGAAGACTTAGGCATAGATGTTGTGTCTGCTTCTTCCTCAGTTCCTGAAGACATTTTTGACAACCTTGAGACTGTTACAGAAGTTCAGAGTTCAACTGATTATCAAGGAGATAGCAACAGTGGGACTGAGCCAGAACTGGAGAGCTCACCTCTAAAACTGAACTTTCCTTCAAAGGCTATTAAGTCAAAAATTACAGCAAAAGTACGCAAAGAAATATATGTTAAACTCACCAGAGTGTCCCTTTCTAATGCTTCATTTCAAAGCACTGACTTCCAGCAAGTTCCACAAGAGAAAAATTTCAGTAAACGTTCTGAGATGGCCCCTGTTTTGGAGAAATTTGGAGCCAAAGAGGAAAATAGTGAGAATGAACATTTGGGTGAAAATAATGTTGCATCAGTCATAGAAGAATCTGATCTTCGAAGATCCTTACATGTCAAAACCAAACGCTTGAGGCAACAGACAGAAGCCAACCTTTCAATATCAAATTCAGATGAAGAAAGCAATGAAACCATTAAAGAGAAGAAACGCTTGTCAGTTCTGCTAAGAAGAAAGGCTAAGCAAAAGTATTCTGTCACCGCTATTGATAAACCTAAACCTCATAAGGTGCCCAAATCAAAGCAAGCAAGGATTGTAGATCAAAGTTCCGATTCTGATGAAATCCAAGCAGTGCTCACAGAGGTGAGCCAGATGGGTCACTGCTCTTCAGACACTGGCATTAATGAAATACAGGTAATTCATAAAATTCAAACAAGAAAAGATACTAATGAAAAAAGAAAACGGAGAAGTTCCACTTCTGGTTCAGATTTTGGCAGTAAAAAGGGGAAGCCAACTAAAAGCTCTATAGTCTCTAAGAGAGCACGTCCAAACTACCCTGAGTCTTCTCATTATGACTCAGAATTCAAAAGAGAGAGAAAAATTATGAGCAACACTGGGCCAGACAGAATGATCAAGAAGAGTGTTTCAAATAAGAAAGACTGTGACTCTTCTGAAGATGAAATGCCGAGTAAAATAGCAGTGGATACTGAAAGGAAGGAAAGGGTGACCACTGTGCAAGAAATATCTGATGGCACTGATGGGAAGTGGGAAGAGAATTTCACTGGAGCAGACGATTTGGTCAAGAAATGCAAGCGTGAGGTGGAATTGGGAGAGGTGCTTTGTAAGAAGCAAGTACATGTTTCCTCTGATGGTACTGAAAAACCTTCAGGGCTGGAAGGGAATGTGAATATTCCTGAGGACAAAATACTTGCTAAAACTAAAGAAAATATTAAACACCTGAAAATCAAAGCATGTAGAACCATACAGAGTGGTTCCTCCAGTGCTACCGATAAATTTCCAAAGAAGGAAGAGAGTGATGAGCCTTCAGGTTATAAGAAGCAGACCCGGAAGAAAACTGCAGCAAAAGGAAAGAAAACCACTCCTGTGGAGGAAGAAACAGTCAAGGGAGAGCAGCAACATGAGTCTTCATCAGTTGCTCCTGAGAAAATCCCTGAAGGAGAAGAAACTGCTCGTTGTCTTAAAGGAATAAAAAAAAGTAAGAATGACACTACAGATGGAGAAAATAAAAGCAAAAGAGTAAAAGATAAATTATCAAAAAATAAGAAAGAGTTATCTGATAGTGTTGAGAAGTTTCAAGGAACAAGAGATAGTTGTGACTCTTCAGAAGATAAAAAGAATAAGAATGAAGTGTCTGGTAGAGAAAAAGAAAAATGCATTTTGCCTGGAAAGAGTTCAAGGAAGAGGCCAGCATGTTTATCTGATACAGAAAATTATCGTTTGAAAGGAGAGTGTTGTGATTCTGCCACTAAGAGACAGAAAAGAATTAAATTGAGAGAAAGAAGAAATTTAAATTCAAAGAGAACGGCCAAAGAAACACAAAGTGATTCATCATCTTTTGATTCTATGGAAAGTTCAGAAGATACTAAAAAGCAGAAGAAACAAAGAACTCCAGCCAAAAAGAAGACAGGCAATGGCACGGAAAAACAAAGAAATTCCTTAAAAACAACCACTAAAAGAAAGCCAACCGACAATACTTCTCCTTCCAATAATGTAGATGATGGTCAGTATTCTGTAGGCGAGGAGAGCAGTGATGAGCAGAAGATAAAGCCTCTGATAGAAAGTTTGGTGCTGCATACTCACACTAGATGTCGTCAGTCTTCAAGAGATGATGATGCCTTATCAACATCAGTATCTGTCATAGAAGATAATGTTGATGACAACAGTGATCCTGAGAACAGAATTGCCAGAAGGATGCTTTTAGAAGAAATTAGAGCCAATATTTTCTCTGAAGATGAAGATTCTCTACAAATGATGAATCACAAGGAGGATAAATAAATTAGTGAACTTTACAACAAAATGAGGGACCCCTAGAAGAGAAGGAAGGCCCAACTCAAGTCAATTCTGAATCAGATTCATCTATAGAACCTAAGAAGCCAAGATACAGACAGACCTTTCAACTATAAACTGCCTGTAGGAGATGGAGAGTCCAGAGAAGAAAAAGTTCAAAGTCTAAAGAGCATGAAGCCAATGGCAGAAATTGAAGGAAGGTGAGCACTGAGGAGTCACAATATACCAGCTTTCAAGAATCAGTAATTACTGAAGAAGTCAATGAATTTGAGGAGAGAAAGCAACCAAGAAAAGGGTCTGCACAGAAAGGAGAATTAGAAGAAAGTCAGTAGAAATACACGCAGAAAATTTCAAGAGGGTTCATCCTGTGAAAAAGCAACATTCTGAAGAAAGAGTGGGAGAAGAGACCGAACTGGAGGAGGAAACTGATAAAACTAAGTCATCTATGAAAGGCAGGATGAAAATTTGGAGGATTCTGAAAGTTGATAAAACTAAGAGCAGGAAAAAAATATTCATGCCAGCATTTTTCCCATAAAATGAGTTTTTGTTTTTTCCTTCATCTCCCATTCTCCTCTGTCACTCTCTCCATCTACTGTCTTACTTTCACTTCTCATACTTCATCTTGCCCTACTTCTACCTTCTCCAGTGCTTCTCTTATTTATTTAGTTTAGAAAAGAATTATACCACTCTACTACTTTCCTACCTCCTTTCATGTGCCCCTCCTTGCTCTCTTTCAAATATGTGACCTTTTAAAATGAATTATTACACACATCTATGTATTAGTATTCACATATATACTATTAAATACATAAATATAAATCACTCAGTCTGTATAATATTATTTGTATTTACGTTTTCAGGGCTGATCTTTTGATATTTAATAACCAATGGGTATGCCTTTCCTTTGGACAAAAAAATTATTTCTCCAACGCTCAGCATTCCTTAGTTGCCTCTTGATTCTCTGTGTTGGGTTAACCCTAAGGTTGCAATAGTGGCTCACATTCCTGGGTGGTAACTAATAGCTCCCAAATTGAACTCAATATTATCTCAACACGGGGAAGTCATGCACAGTACCAAACACCTCAACACCTCTTCCCCATTCATGGCCTCATTCATTTCACCTGTGTGAGAGTGGTTTTGTGTTTTATAAGGGACAATTATATGACATCATACAGAGGAGATTAGATGTGAAGTGCAATTTAACATGCTGCTAGGAAAAATGGAAATACAATGTAAACTGACACCTAGTTGAATATAAAATGTTAAATGAGGGAGCTGGGGAGATGACTCGGTGCTTAAGCACATGTACTCCTCTTGCAGAACATCCAAGTCAGGTTTGTCAAGAACATCTGCACTATTACACATGCATACACGCACACATACACACACACATACACACATTTAGAAATAATAAAAGTAAGTCATGAAAAGTATTAAATAACTATTCAAGGAAAGAGATTATCCATTTTAATTAAAAGTGTTTATTAAATAATAAAGCAAGATTATGATGAATTAACAGACTATCTTAAGTATTAGCAACTCAAGAGTATTAACATTTATTTCTTATTATAAGGTCCTCTTCATGTTACAGTCAGGTTTACTATTACCAGAGACTCTTTCCAAATCAGCATCTTTGTTTTTCACAAAAGCAAAACAGAATCAGGATATTGTACCAGAGTAATATAAAAATTTTGTCAGGAAACTTACTGTTCTTTTGCTCCTTTGTCATTAGTCAAAGCCAGTAGTGGTCTATGTAATTTCATAGTAACATCAGTTGGAAGGAAAATCTATGCATTGGTGACTATTGTTAACACTACTTACAGGATCTATGCTAGCCACCAGTAGATCAGGTTAAGAAAATGTGATCGATGTGCAGTTGTATAAATCATTTGCATGGAAAACAGCAAAGGTAAGATGCAAGATAATGATGTAGGACTAAATATAAGGTAGCTTAACATGCATTTGTATGAGATGAGAAAAAATAGTCCAGTTTTCAGTTGGAAATACCTTAAGCTGTATTTGAAAATTACTCAACTGATGATATCCAATAATATGAGTCTGAATCATTTTACACTTTCTGTTTTGTCTTGTTTTTCTGAGAAAAAAATCACTCTGTGTAGACCCTTCTCTTCTGAAAATTACTATGTAAATCAGGCTGATCTCAAAATACAGAGTTCTACCTGTATCTTCCTTCCAAGTGCTGGGATTAAAGGTGTACAACATTCTACCCAACCTGAATCATTTCATTGGATTATAGCATATAAACCGTGATAAAAGTGGAAACATTGGATATCAAAACATCCATCATGGATCTGGGTGGTTGACTCTTCAGACAAAAGCACACATGCATGCAAAGTTCTTACAGAAGTTTTTTTTTTTTTGGTTTTTCAAGACAGGGTTTCTCTGTGTAGCTTTGCGCCTTTCCTGGAACTCACTTGGTAGCCCAGGCTGGCCTCGAACTCACAGAGATCCGCCTGCCTCTGCCTCCTGAGTGCTGGGATTAAAGGCATGTGCCACCAATGCCCGGCTCTTACAGAAGTTTTGGATTGGCTTCCCAGACTCCACCCTAAGGTTAACAACTACCTATGACTCTGAATCCAGGAAATCTGATGTCCCCTGAACTTCAGTGGCATCAGGTACACATGTGGTGCACATACATATATGAAGGCGAAACACTCATATAGATAAACATAAAGGAAAACATAAAAATAAGTATCCATCATGATCTATGTTAGTAGCCCAATATCTAGGCAGATAAAATGTACTGCCCATCTCTTAAGTTCTTTGATTTTGCTTTCTTATTATACAGTGGATTATACTCATAAGTAGTTTTACTATGAAGATATTTAAAATTCAGAAGTAATGATTAAGATTATACTGAATGAAAATGGCCCATAAATTGACTGACAAATTACATCATTTAGTGGACCTTTCTACAGTTTTCTACACATATACTTTGTAGGAAAGAGGAGAAGCAGAGTTTATGATGTAGAATACTTCTACATTCAGGCAAGAAACACAAATATATAATTTATTACTCCATGAATAAATGTTTGCCATTGCTCTCTGATCAGTTGGTTTTAGATATTGAATTATTGACCAGCATCTGCTCTTAGACCAGATTGCATCCTTATTGAGCTTTTGGTTCATATGTTGCTTTCTCTGTGGGAAATAAATTGTTTCTCTGTAGGGAGCCTTCAGTGCTTACTAATAAGTTGTTCTCTTGCTAGGCTTGGACTTGGGAATGCTGAAATTTAAATTCTTGTTTTTATTACATTGAGACTATTGTAGTATTATATTAGTCCTGAGAATTCAGAGACCTTTTAGCAGAGATGTATTATATTTAATGTCAGGCATCATTTATATATACTTTTGAATATTTTGTTAGAAAGTATCATAAAGGGTTAATTTTTACTCAGGGAAAAATATTATAGCACTAAGTTTTCCACATAATTAAATCTACTAAATGTTTTACAAAGGAATTTCAGCTCAAATCTAGCAGCTGTTGATCTTTTAATATTACATTTGGATGTATTAAACAATTAAGTAAACGAGAATACTAAATAAATAAATTATGTTAAGGTAAATTCATGAGTGTAATTTTTAGAATAAAGTAAAACACCTTTTTATCTCTACATAATTATTATGATACATTGCTAATACAAAATATTATTTCATATATTTTTATAATTTCATTTTAATTGATTGTTTTATTTTCATTCTAGGTACTTCCTCTCATTTCATTGATCTTTAATTTTAATAAATCTGTATACTAATTTGATGTGTGCTTTTATTTGTGTATGTGTGTGCATGCAGGTGAAGGGGCTGATTCTCTCATATCCCAACCTTAGTTCTGAAGTCTAACTGAGGGAATGAGGTTTGTCAGGAATTGTCTAAACACACTGATTCATCCAGCCAGTCATTTCTTCTAATGTCTAAAGTGGATCAACTTCTTATGTGCGATGCTTTCCTTTCTTTCTGCAAATTGAAAACGCTTTTTCTTTCCCTCAGTATATTCTGATTATGGTTTCTACTTCCCCAACCCTCTCAGATCCTCTCCACCTCACCTGCCACCCAAAATCCACAGTTTTTGCTCTTACTCATAAAAAGTCATCTAAATAAATAAGTAAAATAATAATAACATAATAATAATAAATTAAATTAAATATGATTAAATAAAACAAACAAACCTGAATAGGGCAAAAGCAACAAAAGGGAACTAAAAGATTAAAAAAA
>CABHPH010152423.1:0-23110 GCA_902168325.1 Peromyscus nudipes | reverse complement strand
GAAGAGAAGAGAAGAGAAGAGAAGAGAAGAGAAGAGAAGAGAAGAGAAGAGAAAAGAGAAGAGAAGAAAGAGAAGAAAGAAAGATGCCTAGACAAAGCATTATGGGAAAAATCACCCTCTAAAACTACCATTGAGCTTGCTTTTTGTTGTCTGTCTACTGATGGGCATGGGGCCTTCCTATTTTCATCACTGAGACCCAGCTGACATAGATCAATGTGAGGTCCTGCCCCACCAGGAACTTAGGTCACCTGTGAAGAGGTGGCTTGGAACCAAAGAAAGGTAAGTGCATGCCCCTCACCTCCCTTCCACAGCCTCCCTCTTACCTGGAGACAATCAGACTCAGCAGGGAGTCAAGTCAAGCAACCACTCATTTATTGTTAGGAAGTAAGCCTCTTTTCTAGCAAAAACCTCAGAACCCTAGGAGGGGTGAAGGAACCTACCAATCACTTTAAAGGTCCCCTATTTACAAATTGTTTATGCACTGACGTCATCTCATCTCCTGTTCTTAGTATCTTATCTCAGCATAAACAACTTGAGCTAACTTTGTAGATGTAACCAACCGTCTTATTAAATAAGAAACACAGAGCCAATGTAAGGATGAAAGCCCAAGAGGTCAGAGCTAAGAGTCTTACCCGCTTTTCCACCAGCTAGCCTCTCCCGTCAAGAGACCTCTCCGAAAAAGACTACTTCCTGTGCGTTCGTTTTTAAATAAGAGTTCTGTTCTGCCTTCTCATTGGTTGTAAACCCAACTACGTGACTGCCTCGTCGCTGCCTCTCTGTACAGACCTCCAAATCTTCTATGGTTGGTATTGAGATTAAGGGCGTGTGTCTCCAATGCTGGCTGTATCCTTGAACACACAGAGATCTACCTAGTTCTGCTTACCAAGTGCTGGGATTAAAGGCGTGGACCACCACCGCCCTGGCTTTCGCTATGGCTTGCTAATAGCTCTGACCCCTAGGCAACTTTATTTATTAACATACAAATAAAATCACATTTCAGTACAATTAGAATACCACTATATAACTTCTTTCCTGCACCATGTGTATCTAATCTCCATAGAAACAACCCAAGCTAACTTCCTCAGCACCATCCTTGTATCTACTCTCTGCATAAACAGCTTAAAGCTTAAACTCTATTTGTCTAACTTTCTCCCAGCACCCTCTTTGTAGGTCATGTATGCCCCAAAGACCAATGCAGGCCTTTTGGATGCTGTCTCAGTTTCTGGGAGTTCATATGCCCATCACTTTCTAATATCTGTTCCAGGGTTTCTTACCCTTTATCTTTTAACCCTTACCAAAAACATTAGTATTACTGACCCTGTGTAAACAACCAGATATGTGAACAACACATCCAGTACAGAAAAAAAAAAAAATGGTTACATCTTATATTATTGAGTTGTTCGCCAAAGAGGTCCTATATACCACAGTCCCCAGAATATTACAGGTCATTTTCAATAGTATTGGTCATCCTCTACAACCTACATTAACCTAAGTCTCTCTTGCTGAAGAAACTTACATTGGTGTACATGGATAAATCAACCTGGTGCTAAACTAGAAGCTTCATTTCCTAATGACCAGCATTCATAGTGTTGAAAGGTTCTATACATATGACTGGAGGAGAGTAATCATTAATTTCATTTAGTTGTGAAACCTATGAGCAAAACTGGTAACCTGCCTACATGATATTCTAGGGTAATAAAGTGTTATGGGAGTAAAATTGTTTGGTGTGAAGGCCCGGTTGATGAAATACAACCCATGGTTGTCACTGTCAATCAGGCCAAGAGCCAGAGACTAGACAGTCTATAGGCCCTAAGGGAAAAACTGCTACACTAATTCCAATAAATAAACACAGCAATAAAATGACTCCTAATCAAAAAGTGTTATAATCAGTGCATCTCTTTACTCTCTTCAGAGAAGTACTTCTTGAAGCACATAGTAATTAACACAGAGACCAAAAACTGGACAACACACAGAGAATGAGAGACTTTGTAGCTCCCAGCCTAAAATGGGATGTCTGTATCACATTCCTCACTCAAGGTTCAGGGATACTTATGGAATAGGAGGCAGAAAGCAAGAGGAAATGGATGACTTAAAAAAAAAAGTAGCATTTTCCGAACAGAATGTTGTTGATGCAACTATGAACTCACATAGACTATGACAGAATGCATAAGACCTGTACAAGTTTTACCTAGACTAAAATTCCAGAACAGGAAAGGAGAATTGAATGTAAAGTAGTAGCACATTTAAGAAAGAATCTATTTTAAAAATGATAGTGTCTGTGTGAAGGAAATTCAACATTTATCCATGTAGCAGTACAGGATGTATTCTCCATACTCCACATCAAGACACAAGCTCTGGCATAGTTTGGCAACACTAAATAGAATCCGTGTTGTTGTTTTTTTTTTTTTACTATTGTTTTTATTTTCTATATATGTGTCTGCTTTCTTTTTGCTTTGTTTA
Source organism: Peromyscus nudipes (assembly GCA_902168325.1). Taxonomy (NCBI): domain Eukaryota; kingdom Metazoa; phylum Chordata; class Mammalia; order Rodentia; family Cricetidae; genus Peromyscus; species Peromyscus nudipes. The sequence continues at coordinate 20,650 of CABHPH010152423.1, read as the reverse complement.
TTTTAAAATTTTTAAGAGAAAGTAAAATGCAAAGTGGGATTTGCTGAGAATTGATTCCCTGAGAAAGAGTTGAGAGATGGAAAAGAATAAGATCAAAATGTATTGTATAAAAATTTTAAAAGTATATGAATGAAAACTCTTTAAAATAATTGAGATTGCTAAATAAGACTGAAAAGAAATGATTACTTAGTATAACCATGGAAAATAGCTGAATGTCCTGAAAGCAAAAAAGAATATTATCTTGCTCCATGAAATTCACATTTTTTTCTTGTGTGTAAATTATAAGGAAATCATGCTAGAGTGGTTTAGGGAGAGAGTAATAAGTTTTGTCTGTGGAATAAAAGAAGTTTCATAAAAGAATATATTGACTTGATTAGACTGTAACACCACTAAAATAGAGCATGAGCAAGCTTATCCAAGATTAGTGCTATGCCAGTGTGTGACTGGATGTGTCTTACTATCCTCTAAGATAATAGGAGATTGACAGGTATCAGATGAGGACTACTGAAGATAACTCCCTTAAATATTATCACGATTATGATTATTCAGCACTTGTGAGAATATTTCACTAGAGTATAAGAGAAACTAGTAATTTGAAAACTTTGTATCCCAGAAAGGAATTTGTGTGTGAAAATATGAAATGTGTGAATATCATAAAGAAATATCAAAAATCCTACATTGACATATGGATATGGGATACTTCAGTACAATGGCCCCAGCAATAGGGGATAAGTTCAGTTATAATTTAAATATAAATCCTTCCTATAATAATCTTACACAGGTCTCAACCTTAAGAATTAAAAAAAAGAAGGAACACTTCTAAGTTTCACCTAAAATAATATATGGTATGCAAAAATGTGAATCAAAAACCTTCAATTTATATAAACATGACTCGTGTGTGTGTGTGTGTGTGTGTGTGTGTGTGTGTGTGTGTGTGTGTGAATGGACCAGAAAAATGGGCTTTTTTCCTCTACACAATTTGTCCTGTAAACAATGCTGGGAAAATATGTGCAGATTCAAGCAATGTTAAACATTTCTACAATTGCAAGATAATTGTGCAGACCCATCACTAAAGGAAGTTCTCTGTAATGGACCCTCTGAAATTACTATGGGTATAAGTCAACAGCTATGAGAATAACCAATCTATTCGCTAACCTTTGCTCAAACACTAATTCACACTGACCTTGTTCAAGTTACTTAATTCTACTTAAGTTTTCTCATCTCGGACAATAAAGACCTTATCTAGAAGTGAGTAGTAGATATTGATTAGCCAATAATCTGAAAGCTCTGTGCAGACTGAAGAAACAGGACATGGGAGATAAAGTCTTATGGGAAAGTAGATTTCAGTTTAAGTTTTCAGTGACAATGTATATGTTATTCTTGTTGCTGAAAACTGGCAAGATTATGTTTTAGAAAGTATGATCATTTAAAATTTTTGCAATTATTACAAGGTTGTCAACATACAATTTTACCCACAATTATTATTTGCCAAGAGAAATAATTGAGACATATAAAATAGGAAAATTTTCTTCAAATCCTTTTTAATATCCCCAATTTCTTATAATAACCCCAATTTTTTTATAAACTATTCATTTTAAAGGCAAGAATTTATGAAAAGTATATTTTATATAATATATATATATTTATATATAACTAAAATCAAAAATTAGTAATAATATACAATTCTTAAGCCAAAATACTAATATTGTTGGTGTTTAATAATCTAATAATATAATATTTTAGATAGTTATGATACAAACTAAATTATTTACCTGTAATTTGACATGAACTACATAAATCATAGTTATTAGGATCTGCAGAAAATATGTTTGTTGGAAAGCTAAATGGCTAACCCAATTTGTGTTTCACATATATATGTATGGATATTTTATTTTATTTTATTTCATTTTATTTTTTGGTTTTTAGAGAAAGTGTTTCTCTGTGTGCCAGTCTGTCCTGGAACTCTCTCTGTAAACCAGGCTGGCCTTGAACTCAGAGATTTGCCTGCCTCTGCCTCCTGAGTGCTGGGATTAACACCTGTACCACCATCACCTGGCATGCATGTGTATTTTAGGAAGCTGTCCCTGAACATATTCCCTCTTGTCCCCTTCCCTCCCATCCTCTTTTCGTGTTAACCCTCCTTATTCCATTATTCACCTTTAAACATTTATACCACTGTGGTATATCTTCCCTCTCTCTTTTATTCCCCAATCCCATGGCCCCCTAGTAATTCCCTGACTTCTATGGGTATCACAAATGGAACACAAACATCTGGGTATCGAAATCTAATATACACAGATCCAAGAAAACATGCAACATTAGTTTTTCAGAGTCTGACTTATCTCACTAAGATTTTTGTACAACTCCATCCTTTTACTTGTGAATCTCACATTTTTTTTTAAATAGCTGAATAATATTCTATTGTCTAAATTCACACTTTCCTAACCCATTCATCAGTATCTAGCTCCAAATCTTCAGATGTGAGTAATCTAACAGAAGTGACAATAGTCGAGAAATAGCCCGATCTGACCTACCCTGGTGATAGGATGGCCAAACACCTTAATTGTCATACTAGAAACCCCATCCAGTGACTGAGAGAACTAGATGCAGATATCCACGGTCAAGCCCCGGGTGGAGCTCCGGGAGTCCAATTGGCGAGAAGGAGGAGGGTTTATGTGAGCTAGAGTTGTTGGGACCAGGGATGGATGGAATACAGGGACAAGTGGCCAAACGAAACCAATGGCTGAGGGGCCCCCAACTAGACCAGGCCCTCTGAATGGGTGAGACAGTTGATTGGCTTGATCTGTTTGGGAGGCATCCAGGCAGTTGGACCGGGTCCTGTGCTCAGTGCATGAATTGGCTGTTTGAAACCTGGGGCTTAGTAGAGACCCTTGGCTCAGCCTGGGAGGAGGGGACTAGACCTGCCTGGGCTGAGTCCACCAGGTTGATCTCAATCCTCGGGAGAGTCTTTGCCCTGTAGGAGATGGAAATGGGGGTTGGGCCGGGGGGGAGGGGGGCGGGGCGGCAGGAGGGAGAACGGGGGAATCTATGGCTGATATGTAAAGTTGAATTATATTTTAAAATAAAATAAAATAAATTCAAAAAAAAGAAATTCAAAAGGGATTATGGAGGAAGGGTGTGAGGATCTCTTGGGAGGGAAAAGACACTATATAGGTATATGAAAGAAAAATGGAAAATGTTTGTAGGTCTGTAATTGGGAAGATGGAAGGAGGACCACAGAAGAGGGAAGCAAAATAAACAAATCTAAGGATGTTCAGGAAAACTTAGATAATCATATTATTTTATTTATATGCATTGTGTGTGTGTGTTAAATATAGCTATACTACTTCAGATGATAATTTTCATCCCAAGAGATGTAGACTACTTCACTATAAAAACAGTATCAGTTATAAGAAAACTTCTTTCGAGCTATAGGTCAAGGGAATCCAAGAGATTTCCTAAACAAGCCCTGCCCTTGATTGCCTCCAGAATTTGAAGATGGAATACCATTGATGAAGAAGACAGCATGAACTTTGGTCACAGAACTCAGAGAATTAGAGAAGGATTTGACTGTAAAGCATACTCTGTGAGGCTAGACATTTTAGTATGGAGGAAGAAAGCAACTGATAATCTTACCCAACTGTGATGTCTATGAACCACAATGTACAACATGGATAGATGTAACCAAAGATAAACTAGTGGCACACAGTATATAGGAAAATAGCATAAAATCATTGTATCAAAAATGTCCTGGTTTTGATATACATATCAAAAACGTCTATTTCTACCATCACATTTTTCACAATAGGTAATATATGGGGTAAATGTAAGTATTCAAAAAAAGGTAATTATATATATATATATATATATATATATAAAATCTATAGATAATAGAATGTCATGGTCTTATGTAGGGGAATTTTTTATTCACAACAAAAATGGAAGGAAAAGGCATTTTTTAAGTAAAATACTAGACATAACCATACTAAATTGTAGCTAGAGTTTTCTTGTCTGGCTCACAGTCAGGACAATTCTCTGTCACCCGCCAGTCCCAGAGCTGCTCAGACCCAACCAAGTAAACACAGAGACTTATATTGCTTACAAACTGTATGGCCGTGGCAGGCTTCTTGCTAACTGTTCTTATATCTTAAATTAATCCATTTTTATAAATCTATACCTTGCCACATGGCTCGTGGCTTACCGGCATGGTCACATGCTGCTTGTCATAGTGGCGGCTGGCAGTGACTCTCCCACTCAGCCTTCCACTTCCCAGAATTCTCCTCCTTGTCCTGCCTATACTTCCTGCCTGGCCACTGGCCAGTCAGTGTTTTATTTATACAGAACAATATCTACAGCACTTCCCCTTTTCTTTTTTTTTAAAAAGGAAGGTTTTAACCTTAGCATAGTAAAATTACATATAATTTGGGAATTTGGGCGTAGCTTCTCTTACTACTTCCTGCTGGAGGGTGGCGCTGTATCTTATGGGGACAAAAAGAAAATTTTAGGATTATGGAGTAGTCCATGAGGCTGTATTTTCTGAGCCAGTTGCCTTCAAACCATTCTGGATATTGGATCATCTGGGCCATGGTGCCATCGGAGACCTTTCAGGGGTTCTTGGCTGGTCAAACCTAATGTATCTTAATCTGGAACAAATCCATAGCCTCTGGCTTTCTGTGGAAACAAAAGCAGAGCTTCCTTTCCAAAGCAACATATCCTTACATCCAAATTTTGAGGTCAAGGTACCTTTAAAATATACATTTTGGTATAACTCAACAGCTTTTGAAATCAAATGTTTTTCTTCATTTACAAATATCAAAGAGAACATAATCCAGATTCTCTCTGTGGTAGCCATCTTTACATGGCTTATTTTTTATATTACCTTGAGCCTATTGCTTTAAACTGCACCATTCTAAGACTGAAACTGTGCTGTGGCTGCTGGCTCCACCCACTTCAGCTTCCCAACATGGCAGTGGTAGTTTACCACCAGCTCTAGGAGCCATCTTGGGTTTATGCTTTTATCCAAGCAGTGTGTAGCTCAGAAATCTCTTTTTGTTTTGTACTAGCAAAGGCTAAATCCACCCTGCAGTTTAATGTGCCACTTGCAGAGGCCTCATTCCCGCCATACTGCAGGTCTAGTGCATATGCCAGGAACCTGCCATAGTAGCTCAAACATGCAGGCTGCCACTAACTTGAGAGAAACAACTAAGAACTGTTTTTAGCTCTGTTTTAGAATCTTTTTACTCAGGTTTTAGGTAGAAACTCTTGCCAACACATTGGGCGCTATTTGTAGCTAGAGTTTTCCTGCCTGGCCCACAGTCAGGACAAATCTCTCTAACCCGCCAGTCCCACAGCCGCTCAGACCTAACCAAGTAAACACAGAGACTTATATTGCATACAAACTGTATGGCCGTGGCAGGCTTCTTGCTAACTGTTCTTATATCTTAAATTAATCCATTTTTATAAATCAATACCTTGCCACATGGCTCGTGGCTTACCGGCATCTTCACATTCTGCTTGTCATAGTGGTGGCTGGCAGTGACTCTCCCACTCAGCCTTCCACTTCCCAGAATTTTCCTCCTTGTCCCGCCTATACTTCCTGCCTGGCCACTGGCCAGTCAGTGTTTTATTTATACAGAACGATATCCACAGCACTAAATAAATGTCCTCTCCCATATGTAAAATCTAAAAAGAACAACATTGATGGTGGACAGTTCTTAGTACAATGCAGAAACATGAAGAAGCAGGGTGAAAATTGAGGTGTATTTGACCCCTAAAATATTTTCTTTATGTTGAAGTCATTCAGACAATTCCTATTTTTAGCTTTCTGTAATATGCAATATAAAATAGGAGTCCACATTTGGCTAGCTGTGCAATGATGTCACATCAAACATTTTACTTTTCCATTCCCTACTGTGTTCTTTTTGCTCGAGATAGAGCCAACATTTGGAGTATGTTGTGTCCTTTTACAAAACAAAAATTTGCCTTCGTCTTTCTTGAACAAGGCTTTCATGTTCTGATAGCAACTATACTGAATCTTCATATGCCTTTAAATCTAGAAATATTTTAGCAGTAGTAATTCTTCTGGTCCATGAAGATACATGTTTCAATTTTGCTACATCCTCTTTAAGATCTAGAACAAATTTTATATTATTTCATAACTTTGTTTAAAATTAGAGTTATTATTTTACCATATGAAATGTATAAATGCAATTTTGTTTTCTTTAAACTACAGTACAAGCAATTTGCTACTAAGCTGGAAGGAAACTGGGTCATTGGATTTGTAGGAGAGTGAAGATCTGAAGCTTACCCACTTGCTTCACTGATGGGCTTGCTTGTGTAGCATGCTTGACTGGCAGGGAATATCTGCTAGATTTGGGAGCTGAACATCATTTCTCATCATTTTCAAACAGAATTCATGCATATTATCAATATAAACGATTGTTTTAATTTAGATTTGGATTCTAATGTAAGAGTCTGCTTGTGTAGATTTTGTCAGTCTCTCCTATCACAAGGGAATTTAAAAGATCTATATTCCTATCTCAAATGTTGTTTTATGGTTCTGTATAGATTTATGCTTCTCTTTAGCCTGGTAGAGTTCCTTTTACTTGAGATAAGAGATGGGTTCTACTAGTTTATGAAACTGAATTTTTACATGGATACTTGATATGGCTAGGTATATGAAATAAACATTGATCATCTAGTGCATTGGTAGCTCATGGCTTACCTTTGCCACCTTCTTGGGATTATTCATAGCAACTTGTCATTCATTCAGATGTTGTACACCCTAACTGTCATGCTAGAACTCTCATCCAATGATTGATGGAGGCAGATGCAGAGATCCACAGCTCGGTCCCAGGCAGAGCTCCAGGAGTTCAATTGACGAGAGAGAGGAGAGATTCTACGAGCAAGAGATATTGAGACCATGATTGGAAAAAAGTTAATTGACAACTATCCAAACTAGTGGACATGCATGAACTGTGGACCAATAGCTAAGGAGCCCCCATGGTACTAAACTAAGCCCTCTGGATAGGCGAGACAGTTGTTTAGCTTGAACTGTTTGGGGGGCCCCCAGGCAGTGGGACCAGGACCTGTCCCTAGTGCATGAGCCAGCTTTTTGGTCAAAAGTCAGGACAAATCTCTCTCACCTGCCAGTCCCATAGCCGCTCAGACCCAACCAAGTAAACACAGAGACTTATATTGCTTACAAACTGTATGGCTGTGGCAGGCTTCTTGCTAACTGTCTTTATATCTTAAATTAATCCATTTCCATTAATCTATACCTTGCCACATGGCTCGTTGCTTACCGGCATCTTTACATGCTGCTTGTCCTGGCAGCGGCTGGCTTTGTCTCATTCCCCCTTCCTGCTCTTTTCTCCTCTCTGTTAGTCCCGCCTATACTTCCTGCCTAGCCACTGGCCAATCAGTGTTTTATTTATTGACCAATCAGAACAACACATTTGCCATACAGAACATCCCACAGCATAGTGCCTATGGTGAAACACTTTGTGCAGCCTTGGTGCAGGAAGGAGGGGCTTGGACCTGCCTTGGCTGAGTGTGCCAAGCTCTGCTGACTCCCCATGGGAGACCTTGCCTTGGAGGAGGTAGGAATTGGGGGGGTTGGCAGGGGAGGGGAGGGGGGTAGGAGGAGGGAGGACGGGAATCTGTGGTTGACAAGTAGAATGAATAGAAAATTTCTTAATTAAAAAAAAGAAAAGTTGAAATGCTATTGATTTGGGTATCATGCAACAATTAATTTACTAACTTTAAGAGGTCTTAATGGGTTTTTTTTAAAGTTTTCTACTAAACATACAATTTTATCATCAATAGATAATTTATCTTCCTCTTTGCTGGGAACGGGTTACATTAAATCAAGTTGTTAGCTAAAGGGCCCAGCCATATGGAAAATCCCAAACAACCCAGGATATTACCAAGGCTAGTGGATGCTCTCCACAAACTGATAGTAAGGCCCAATTTTTGAAGACAACAACAACATAGCTCACTAAACAAGGATAAGTAGAAGCCTTCACTCTTACTGACTAATGTTTATGGTACTGAAAGATATTCTATGCTGTACCAGAGGAGATAGGTAAATACCAGCCTTGCTACAAATCCTGCAATCTACATTATGACCCACCTACAAGATATGCTAGCATAATTGTGGCACTAGCTTGTAGAAGTAACCAACAGCTGTCTGATTAGATTTAAGGCTCACGCCATGAGCTGGAACTCATCACCAGCACTGATCATGTGTCCAATAACCTGAGATGAAATAGGCCAGAGACCTAGAGGAATACCACAACTACTGTTCTTCTAAAGAAATCCAGTAATAAAATGACTCCTAACAACATTCTGCAATACTCATAGATCAATGTCTTGCTCAGTGATCCTCAGAGAAGTTTCCTCCTGCAGTATATAGAAACAAATGTATCAATGCACAGTTGGAACATGTGCAAAGAGTGGGAGACCTTGGAACTGTCAGTCTTAAATGGAATGTCTCCACCATATTCCTTCCCTCAGAGCTCAAGGAACCCTAGGGAAGAGGAGGCAGAAATATTTTAAGAGCCAATGGGAAAGGACGACACCAAGTAAGCGAGGCCTGTTAGACACAGCAGAACATATATGTGAACTCTCAGACTCTGACAGCATGCAAAGACACTGCACAGGTCTAAACCAGATGGGTCCTAGTGCTAAGAGGGAAAGTGAACATAAGCCTCCATTTCTAAACCAGAAACTATATACAATTGCTAATTTTTTGCAAAAGAAAAATTAATTTTTCCAAAATGAAGATACACTGGATATACAAACCACACTTTTGGGAAGGCTTCATGCCCAGCATTAGATGACCAACACAAAATAGACTCTGGCATTTTTGGAGAATTTGGTATAATAATGCTGTGGATATCACTCTGTATCAATAAAGCACTGATTGGCCGGTAGCCAGACAGGAAGTATAGGTGGGACTAACAGAGAAGAGAAGAGAGGAAACAGGAAGGTGAAAGGGGAGACTGGCTGGAGCCGCAGCGAGGAGAAGGAAGATGTAAAGTACCGTTAAGCCACGAGCCATGTGGCAAAGTAGAGATTATTAGAAATGGGCTAAATATAAGAGTAAGAGCTAGACAATGATAGGCCTGAGCTAATGGCCAAGCAGTTTAAATAATGTAAGCGTCTGTGTGTTCATTTTATGAATGGGTTCAGCTTGGGAGCTGGAGACTGGCGGGACTTGGGAGCTGGAGAGAAGCTCTCCAGCAACATAATAATGCTATTTTAGAACATTTTATTTTTTACTTTACAGATGCTTTAATTATATATCATGGTTTCTGATTCTGTTTTCATTTGTTTGCAAATTGCTGTGTCTTAGAATCTCAGTGTGTTTCTTGTACTTTTCTTTGACTCTTTGTTTGTTTTGTCCTATCTTTTGTTATTATTTATTATTATCATTTATATTTTATTAATTATTTTATATTGAAAGCTCCCCAAGTACCTGCCCCAGGGAACTTTCTCCCAGAGTCTGGGGAAGACTCTTCTAGCAGCTGAAGAAACAACTTATCTATGAATAAATCTAGTTATCTGAGGATATATCAATAATTCTACACACACTGTGCTCTTTCAGTTCATCACTTTATTGTTCTAAGTAAGCTTTCTGATTCCTTTGCTGCTCTCTCTTTGTTTTACTGCTTCTTTAAGTCTACAGCTTCTATTCATCTCTCATTTTTAGTTCCTCTCTTGCCTGATTCCTTACATTTCTAACTGGAGACTCTACAATCCTGAGAAAAGTTTCAAAACCCTCAAGGTCACAGCACATTCCTAGAATAGATGATAAGGAGCAGTGTCATTACCTAAGTAATTCAAGTTTCCAAGGTCTCTGAACCAGAGGGAGGGGTGCAGTGCCCAATGTGACAAACTCTAAGACATAACTTTTTTTCAGCAGACTTGGCAGGAGAAGATTTGGCTGGCTTTTCTTAGGGTGTTTTGTGTTAGTAGCTTTGGTGAGACACCTGAGACACTAACCTTGTGCATAACTGTAAAGTTTCAACTTAAGATGTATTTATAAAGGACTTTTGTCTAGTTTAAATTTGCTCTGAGGTAAAACGAGCTAAATGCATACAGTTTGTGTTAGACTGAGGAGAGATTATTATTGTCTGTGTTAGTCTGAGCAAAATGAACAAAGCAAGCTTTAAATGTCTGTAGTTTCATGGGACAATGGATCTGGCTATGAAGCATATACTAGTATATTTTCTATATATCAAAATTATACAGCTAAATGAAAAGTCATCTTCCAGACCACCCACAGGTAAATGTGCCCATAAGAGTGAGATGTAATCATAAGATTATCTGTATACATTACATGAAGTTGCATGGTCATGGGAAGATATCATAGTTGTTATTGCACAAGAAGTTTACAACAAGAAACAGCCAATTCACTCAAAAGGCAGTAATTCCAAAATGCCTTGTGTGATGGGTTCCTGCACCAGAGGCCTTGATTCTGATAGGTTGACCTTCTGAACACTACTTGTCACCTGCTGTATACTCCCATGGCCTTTTGTTACTAGCAACTCTCAATTATTTTAGATGCTTGTTCATTTTCTTATGACAGAGAAAAAGAAATGGTCTGGATTATGATGTATCAGGAAGTGAGTGGTAAATGAAAAGCATTAAGAAAGAGGAAACTGCAATCAGAATATATTGTTTAAAAGGAAAATATTTTTCAAATGAAGAACAACTTTGGTTACAAAGAGAGTTTTCTCTTCCTGGATTTGTTTGGTCATAGCTTCTGATAATATGTTAAAGCAAAATAGTGAAAAACATCTTGGTTTTATTTCAGATTGTGGAAAGCTTTCAATTTTTCATTTTTCAGGTGAACATGATCTATATTATAACAAAATCTGTTCATCAAGATCAGCATATGGACTTTGATTTTGCAGTTTGTTGAAGTAGTGCAGCTTGTTCACTTATCTGTGAATGTTGAATTAATGTTTAATTTGTAGAGTAAAGGCCAGTTTATCATTGCGAATGATAATCACTTTTTTCTGTGTCCAGTTTTCAATATCTTAGATCAAAGATATTGGCATTTATGTCTCTTCCCTTTTTTCCAATTAAGAGGAGCTAGCATTATCAAATATATTAGAAATAATTTCTTACTAAAATTTTTCTCTCCCTCCATATATATGTATATATATGCATATTTACTTTTATTTTGAAACTCATAATGCAACACCAATATTTCCCCTTTCCCTTTCCTCACCCCAAACTCTCACAGATGTCCTTCACTGCTCACATGAGAATTCATGAATTTTTATTGCATGTATACATATGTACATATATATTCATAAATATAGTATGCTCAGTCCGTATAACGTTACTTGTACATTTTCAAGGCTGGTTGTTTGGCACTGTACAAGGAACCAGTGTGCTCTTCCCTGGGTAAGGCCACCTCTCCTGCTCCCAGCTTTCTTTAGTTGCAAATAGTTTTGTGTAGGGTTGAACTTTTGTGGGGTTTTCCTCTCTTATTAAAGTAAGTCCATTGGACACAATATGTTTTTATTCCTTAAAGTGATGGTTATACCTCTGTAATAAAGCTACTTTGCCTTGTGATTTTCTGTTTCAGGTAGCATTTTAGTACAGATTCAAGCTCACTTATCATTACTGTTCTGAGCTTATGATTTCTACACTATGAAAATTGGAGAAAAGAGTCCATGTCCAGTAATTTACTCATGTTCATGAAGTTTCAGATTTATTTGTTGAGTTGTTCATAACAATTTGCTTATTGTACCTTTCTGTGTCTACTCATTCTTCCAGTCAGGTTAGGTACATCTTTAGCTTTGTTTTTTTCTTGTATGCTTGTTTGTTTGTTGGAAGGCAAGCTCTTTATTCCTTTTACTGTTACTTTTCTCTATAGCTCTATTCCATTTCTTTCCTACTTAAATTCTAGCATGACTATTTATTTTTAGATAATTGTTTATTTATTTTTTATTTTTTAATTCTTTGAGATCCAAACTAAAACCCAAACAGTTGGGTAAACTTGTGTGGGATCTTTCTTGGTTGGATTATTTGTGGTAGAAGACCCGATTTAACTTCTGATCATTTGAGGTCAGAAGACACACCTTCTGGTGTCAACCAAAGTAAAAGAACATCGAAGATAAAAAGCTTTTGTTTTTAGCTTGCTTGCTGTCTCTATGGCTGGCAAATTTGTCTATACAGTTCCTGAAATACACCTTCAATGATGTTAGAACCTATGAAGAAGTGGGTTCTTGGTGATTGCAAAGTAGTCAAAAATTGCTAGCTCTCTAGAGCTTCCATAGAACTCCAACACCAGATCAGGACTGCTGAGGCAACCAGTATTTGGATGCAATATCTTCTGGATATTTGCCCTTCCTATCAGGAGTCAGCCATTGCTAGACTACTCTGAAAGTAGTCTATAGGGAACTCTAATAAATCTTGTTTTATACATTTATATTATAGTTCATTCTATCTGTCCTGTTTCTTTACAGCAGTGGTTCTCAATGAGTGGGGAGCAACCCCCACATGAGTCACATTTTGGATATCCTCCACATCAGATCTTTAAAATACAATTCATAACGGCAGCAAAATTACACATGTAAAGTAGCAACAAAATAATTTTATGGTTGGTCAGGTTGATAACCACTATTTAGAGAATGCTAATATATATCTTTTGGGAAAAGAACATAAACTATTAATAAATAACTTTTAATTTAATAACTTCTCTTTAGGGCAGTCTTTAGTTCAGTAACTAGTATGCCTGGCTAGCATACATAAAACCCTGGGTTTGATACCCAGTACAATGTAAACTGAGTGTGGTGGTACACCCCTATTACTTCATCACTCAGGGGATTAAGGTTAAAGGATCAGAAGTTCCAGTACATCCTCAGCTACATAGCATGTATGATAGTTGTTTGCATTAAGTATATAGCCTATCTCAAAAAGTATATTGAATGATTGTTGCAGGCAGAAGTAAAAGGGATGACTTCAGTGCTGGAATGAAAAAAAAAGTAGTAAACAACATCTGTCACCAAGGGAAGGTCTGAAGGTTTATTTAAACAATGACTTATTATAGTAAACTATAACTGCAGTGAACTATTTTAAGCTCTAGAAAAAGCACCAATAGGTGTGAAATTAGGAACATGGTGAAATGCAATCACATATAATATTTAGTTACAGTGAACAAAGGTGAAGGGAACATAATCAGAATTTATTGTATGAAAAAAATTGATTTTAAATGAAAATTAATAAAAACAATTTTAAAATAACCAATAAAGACACAAAATAAGGAAAATAAGAAAAGAACAATACAATGTAATAAAAATATTTTCAAAATAACCAACAAAGATACAAAAGAAGGAAAATAAGAAAAGAACAATAAAATGTAGTGGCTTTATAAGTAAAGAACCTACTTTAGTGATAATTTAAATTGGGAATATTAAAAATGCATTGATATGAGACAAAATTTGAGAAGTTGTGGAAAAAGCAAATTTTACTTTTTGTAAAGACTACTTTAAATATGTTTATATACATTAAAAAAGGGAGATGACAACAGACTTACTTTTTATACCTATGTATAAAAGTTGCAAAATTTTAAACTTTTTATAACAAAGTTTTAAAAAACATTGTATGACTACATTTGTTACAAAGCATACTTCATAATAAGGGAAAAAAACTGACAGCAATATAGCACAAAGATATCAAGGATTAGCTCTCAAACATATCATAGAAATCCTTAACAGACATAGTTGTAACAACAGAGCTTCAAAATCAGAATAAAAAAAAAACAAAAAAACAAAAACAAAAACAAAAAACAATGAATGGAAAGGGATGGAGAAACAGATTGACTTTACTAATAGGAATTTCAGCATCCCGCTGTTAGCAATTGACACATTAGTCTTAGAGAAAGCTATGAGAATGACATTGCCATGAACAACAGCACTCAACTTTGATAAATAATCATTGATAAGGATCCAACTTTGATAATTAACTATGGATACTTTAAATCAGCAAAATGAGAGGTGTGCTGACTAACAAGCATAGACAATATTAAAGAAATAAAATAGATAATATCCAACATACATTATCTATTTGGATAATATCCAAACAGAAATCTCATAATGTAGATATTCACACCAAGTTGAGACTAAAGTAGAAATCAATAAAGAAAAGGCAACAAGAAAAATACACAGATAACTTGAAATTAAATAACCTGCTTAAAATAACAAACAAGATAAGGAAGATGATTTACCAGACATTTTTAAAAATGCATCCATGATACGATTACATTGTCATCTAGACACAATCTAGAATCATCTCTATGGGAGATTTTCTAGATCAGGGTGATCTGTAGCTGTCTAAGGGGCAACCGCTTGTTAATTAGTGTGGATAGATGCAGGCTAAAAGCGAGCCACACTACTTGGGTTTGAGCCCTGTATTGTGAAGAGGAGAAAGTGTTCTGTGCACGAGCACGGTCAGACATGCATTCATGCTCTGTCTGCTCTCGACTGTTGGAAGTGACTACCTGTCTTACATTCTTGCTGCCTCAAACTCTCTGCTATAATGGATTAAACTCTGAAATTATGGGTTAAAATAAAGCCTTTCTTCCCTAAATTGCTTTCGTCAGGATAATTTTTGAGAGCAACAGTAAGTTATACTAAATTTCTTTAGACACTACAAAACGTAACATTGCAAATGTAACTTGCCATTCATGGGCTACAGTGAAAACTCCCCTAAAGGAAACCTTGTCATCTTATCGTGCTATATTCATAAATATGAGAAAGAAGGTGAATAAAATACTAATAATCTAAACTTCTAACATGGACAAAAGTACAGAGCCAAATGTCTATTTAAAATCAATATACTTGTAAAGTAATGACATCCTAAGTCCTTCTGGGGGGCTTGTGTTCTGATGCCAGTGCCAGATGCAGTTGTTATAAATCTCTAAGTCCAAGACCAGTATCTCCAGTGCAAATATTCGGAATACAACCCCAGGAAGCTAATCCCACAGTGTATAGGAAAATAACTGGGGAAGACACATGTCAAGTACATCGTTCAATACTGTATTTAAAAAGCCAAATACCATCTGTGATAGCAACAAGTTAAAAAAAAAAACAACAATATAGTTTCATATCTAATGATGCAGAAAAAAAGATTTGACAAGTCACATCTTCATCATTAATGAAAAAGCATAATGTATGCCAAATTTTAGCTAGTATTATATTTAGTAGTGGAAACTTGATATTTTGTCCTCAAGCACAGAAAGTAGCTAAGGAATTTCTCTTGAAAACTGGGTTTCATATTTACAGGAAAGATGCTTGCTATAGGTAACATAAAAAAATTAAAATTTATATAAATTGAAAAGGAAGAAGTAAAGCCTGCTTTATAAGCTCCAAAATGAATTGTGGTGTTACAAATTTTAAACACTGACAACTTTAAACCCTTAAGAGAATGAGTTCTCATTAATCACTGATATGGATACAGAAGGATGTTGCCACTTTGGAAGACAGTTTATCATTAAAAAACAAACAAACAAACAAAAACTAATACATGTTTACCGTATGGCACAGACTCTGCACTCATTTGCAGCCACACAAATTAATTGAGGACATACGTCCTAAATCCTGCATATGCAGTGCTGTGGGTTAATTAACTTCTGACTAAGAAAATACAGAAACAACAAAGGTGCCACTCAGTGGTTAAGTAGAACACTTAACTGTTATTTGGGATATAAATGACAAGTTATTCACTGACAAAATGAAATGACCCTGAAAATGATGTGAATAAAAATACTTACATTTATGTTACCCTGGAAGAAGTTAAATGTAGATGTAACCAACCGTTTTATTAAATAAAAAACACAGAACCAATGCAAAGATGAAAGCCAAGAGGTCAGAGCTAAGAGCTAAAACCTTACCCTTCCTCCTGCAGTGGTCCTACCTCTCCAAACCAGAGCTACTTCCTGTGTTAAAGTCCTTATATAGAGTTTCTGTTCTGCCTTCTCATTGGTTGTAAACCCCACCACATGACCGCCTCATCACTGCCTGTCTGTATAGACCTCCAGGTGTTCCATGGTTGGTATTGAGATTAAAGGCATGTGTATCCAATGCTGGCTGTATCCCTGAACACACAGAGACTTACCTAACTCTGCCTACCAAGTGCTGGGACTACAAGCTTATGCCACCACCGCCCTGCTTTCCTATGGCTTGCTAATAGCTCTGACCCCCAGGCAACTTTATTTATTAACATACAAATAACATTTTAGTACAAAAGAAAATATCACCATAGTTAAATTCAGTTTTTTTTATTAATTTAATTTTACATATCAGCCACGGATTCCCCTGTCCTCTCCCCCCCCCAGCCCTCCCCTCAATCAACCCCCCATTCCTATGGGTATGCGAGCTTAGGAGGCACTAGAGTGTCTCTACTCTACTTGTTCATCAACATAAAACTACATAAAATAAGATATTCAAATGTCTTAATCAGTAGATATATGTGTATAAAGAAAATTCCAATTAGTTGAGAAATACACCCTAAAGTAATGAACGTAAAATAAAATTATAGGATAATAAGACTGTGTGTCTGAGGACAAGGAAAAACCAGACAATCCACAGTGTACATAAGATTCGATAAAAATAAAGTGACATCCTGGATATGATTCCACAGTTGAATCTAAGGGGATTTGAATTGCAACCAGAGACTACATAATGATATACATATTTTATTGATTAATTCATATTATAAATACAATATAATAACTTTAATATTTTATTGATCAAGGAAGCTGAATGTTGAGCATTTGTAAACCCTTTATTCTATGTTAATTTCATGTAAATTTAAAACTAATTACAAGAGTTTTCTTTTTAAAGTAGGTATTTTCTTTTTGGGGGGTGTGGGGGTTTTGAGACAGAGTTTCTCTATGTATATTTGTTGCCTGTCCTGGATCTCGCTCTATAGACCAGGCTGGCCTCGAACTCACAGAGAACTACCTGGCTCCGCCTCTTGAGTGCTGGGATTAAAGGAGTGCACCACCACTGCCCAGTGGTATTTTTTTTAATTGCATTGTATTTATTTATTTATTTACTTACTTACTTAATGAATTTTTTTGGTACCCACAAGCCATGTGTGCATAAGGAGGCAGGAGAGAAGTTTGTGTAAGTCACTTGTCTGTAATCATGCAGGCCACAAGAATTTTGAGCCTTGGTGGTAGATGTTTTTACTGAAGATTTTCTTAGAGAATAAAATCAATCATTTGATATATATAAGATATAGAGATGATAGGATAAAAGGATAGATTAATGAATCTACTTTTAAAAAAACAACAACTTGTTTAAAATGTTTTACATTGGTTTAAAATGTTTTACATTGGTATAAATTTTAGTTTATTGATACAAACTTAAAGTTGATTTTGTTATACTGTGTGTATATTTCTACTTTTGTTTGAGGTATTATGTTTATGTAACTCATTTAAAATTGTAATAGATAATTAAGAAATAGATTAATAATTAGTCATCTATGATAATCATATTTGTAGCCATGTTAGTTAAGTCTTCTAGGTATACATAGATATATTTCAGATAGATAGGTAGTCTTCAAATACTTCAAAGACCTACAGAATATGGCATTTAAAATGTTTTAAAAATTTAGACGTTCTGGACAGTGAGACATGTCTGCTCCTGGCAGCACTGGATTTACTTCAGAGGAGGATGGGCATCGAAGACACTCCATATGGAGTTTATCTTCACCTTGGCAAAAATAGCCATTTGGGCAAGAAACTGTTCTTGCCTGGACTGCTTGATCGACTGGACATGCAGGACCCATAGGAAGGTGACCACTGAACTTTGCTTGACAAAATGGTCCTTCAGGTTCCTGCTTTGCAGAGAGAACTGCCAGACATTCTACAGGACTCAGAAAAAAAATGATTGAGAGACTCTAGGCCTGTGAGCTGAAAACAGATGTCCCAACTTTACAAGAGAACTTTGAATGACTGTCCAGGCTGTCAGCTGTCTCTGTCTACCCTGCAAGACTCCCGAAAGTTGCTTGCATCTTCTCCATTTCTCAGGTAGTAGTATATCCTTCTGAGGTCTTTGATGTGGTTAAAGACTAGATAGTTGTAATTTCCTCAGTTATGATAAAATATAAGTTAGATATAAAACCTTAAACTCATAAATATAAGATAGATAGGATATCTTCTTTAATATTGTAACTGTAATTCTTGCTCGATAATTGTTTTGTTATATGTAATTTTACTATGTTAAAGTTAAAACCTTCCTTTTTGAAAAAGAAAAAAAAGGGGAAGTGCTGTGGATATCGCTATATGTCAATAAACACTGATTGGCCAATAGCCAGACAGGAAGTATAGGTGGGACTAACAGAGAGGAGAATTGAGGAGGAAGGAAGGATAGAGAGACAGGCTGGAGCCTCGGCGAGGAGAAGAAAGATGTAAAGTACCGGTAAGCCACGAGCCACGTGGCAAAGTAGAGATTAATAGAAATGGGCTAAATATGAGTAAGAGCTAGACAATGATAGGCTCGAGCTAATGGCCAAGCAGTTTAAATAATGTAAGTGTCTGTGTGTTTATTTTATGAATGGGTTCGGTCAGGGAACCAGGGACTGGCGGGACTTGGGAGCTGGAGAGAAGCTCTCCAGCAACAATCATTTGATATTCAAAACCTAGTTCAGATAAATTCTTATCACAAATACACACTCAAGTATCATATTTTTCATAAACCTAAGACAAAATGCCTTGAGAGCTAACATGTAGTATATTTCAATATGTATTTTATGACTCAAACCATAGATAATTGTATGGGATGATTATGAAGGTCACATGTGCTTATTATTTCTCATACTTTTAATTTGCAAATAACCATTCATTAAGCTGCTAAAAATCTAATTGAATTTACTGCCAAGCCAGTAATATTCTGTTTAGTATCAAATATTTGTTTAATATCAAATACATGTTTTTGTTTAAAACCAAAGAGGTTGTAGTAATACTATATTTTAAAGTACATGAAATTGTGTACAGATTTCTGAGTTCTTTCCCATCTAACCTTTGAAACAAATTTTTCAAAATCTACAGTTGCTTACTTCTAATATCCAATTATGTGCCCAAATAACCAGACACTCATTTATTTATATAATATTCTAAAGAAGAAAAAGAAAACATGTTTTGGGAAGCTTTTAATGCTACTAATTGAAGTGTAAGATAATGATTTAGGAAATGATTGCATCAAAAACATTTTGAAGACAATAGAACTATTTGTCATTTGTTTTTGTTTGCTCGTGCAGCCAGTCTTAAATAAACCAAGGCATGTTTTCCTAATGAAACAAGAGATTGAGTATTGTTTTTCTCAATGTCAAAATATCTGAAGCAGGAAGCTGGAACGGCAGCTCACTAGTTAAGAGCAATGCCAGCCTTTCCAGAGGTCTTGGGTTTGCTTTTCCGTATCCAGAGAGTGGCTCACAGGAGCTCCAGTATCAGAGTCTGATGATACATCCTATTTAGAAGGTTTAGAGTTGTATATAGAAGAAAAATAATATTGTATAAACCTATCCATCAGAGATATTTCTCCTCTGCTTAGCCATAAATATATTCCAATTATTTTCCATATAAATTTTAATGATAATCAAGTATATATTCATGAATTATCAATAATCTTAGATAAGCCTTTGAGAACTTGTTGATAAAGAGTTTTAATAAAGTACCCTAATGCAAATAAAGTATGGAAATCTCTATAAATGATGCTACTGTTATAGACTAATCTCATAAAAAATATGGTTCATAGCCTTTTGCCAAAACAAACTATAAACTTGTCTTTCTAAATATCCATGATAGAACTTAATATGATTTCTTCAGTATACTAAGTTTTATAAATAAATGTACTATAGGCTAAATGAATTATTTCAAGGTCAAAGGTCTTTTATTGGTTAATTAAACTATTAACTTAACTTGCTGTGAATTCATCTCAATAATGCTAAACAATGAACCATTTCTTAATTCGTATATTTAAGGGGGAAAATTCTACAGAACTCTTACAATACAATGTTGGATGGTTTGTGTGATTTAGTGCAAAAGCTTCCCTTATTTTTTCCAGTCTTCAAAATAGAATATCCTCACAACAGAAATGTAAATAGGTACTCTTGAAATATGACCCACCAGAAAAGCAAATTCATGATAGTGCTTACACAGCACATTGAGTAAGGTCTTTGATTCCTTCCCAGGATCTCCAAATATTGAGAAAGAAAACAAGATGTGCACAAGTTCTCTGAACTCATAATAGGAGAGTCAATTCTATTGACAAAGAGAGAGCAGAGAAAGAAAGAATCGGCATGGCCTTGAAAGTCTAATTGCTTCAGGGAGGTTTGTAGCTCAGCCTCTTCAACGGACTACAAGGAAAACTGGAGGGAAAAGCTTCCTGTAGACGGAAGTTTGTAGAATATAATACAACCAGAGGCAACATGGCTTTTTCTGATGACTATGACAGCAATTTTCAACTTCTGTAGCTTAGAATCAATTCTAGGAGAAATGTGTAGAAAGAACTCAATTTATTTTTCACAATATGTGAAACTAAGTGATCTCAAATTTTAATGCAGAAAAGCTGCAAGTATGCAGATTTAGATTCCAATCTATGTTTCTCTAGGAAGAAACGTC
>CABHPH010152422.1:3513-13833 GCA_902168325.1 Peromyscus nudipes | reverse complement strand
CAGTGAAAATCATAGCAAGGCCTTTGCCCCCATGGTCTGACTGCCCCCCTAGCTTTTGAGTGACCCTGGTGCTTTTCCACATGGTCTTGTGGCATCATGTGCTCCCTCTCTTGGGGGACTGTGAGTGGTAGCCTCATTTCTGTGGCTATCTGTGTGGGTTTCTGTGCCTACTGCTCTGTGGGCCTCACATACCTCAAAATTTCTATTAATTTACTTATTTAAAAACATGGCAATGTCTGTTTTTTAACCTCTTGCCACCCTCTTAGTATGATTGTTAGTTTTAATTTTCAACTTGTCACCATCTAGAATCAACCAGGGAAGAGTCTTGAGAGGGGATTGTCCAGATCGGGTTGGCCTATGGGCAGGTCTATGGGGGATTGTCTTGATTACATTAATTGATGTGGGAAGACCTAGCCAGAAAGTGGGTGGGACCATCCCCTGGTTTCAGGTTTGGACTCTCTGAGGGCAGAGAAAGCTAGCTGAGCACTAGGTACATATGCATTTAGTTCTGTCTGGTCTCGACAGCCACTCCTGGTGAGAGCCAGAAACCAGCGGAAGACATAAGGTACCGATTGGTGACCCATGTGTAGCTGAAGGAGCTTTGAACAGAGAAGGCAAGACTGCGAAGGAGTTGAGATAAGGGCAGACGTGGAAGATTCCACCTTGGCTGGCTATTTCTTTGATCTCTTCAGAATGGTGGACCAAAGAAAAATGTGGTGCTGTATTGCAATGGGAGTCATGACTACTTCATAAAAAGGGAGTTTAGGACCTGGAGTTACATGGTATGATTTATACTAAAGTGTGAGTCATTGACTCTGCCCTTGCCTAAACCAAGGAGACGCTGGATCCTGGAACATTGAGACTCCCTGGATGAAAATAAATGAGTCAACAGTGAAGGATGGAGGGAGGTTCTATGGCAAGCAGAAAGGGCCAAGAACTGAAGGGAGGGGAACTGAGAGACGACCACTTTCCATTTCCAAGTGTGTTCAGAAGTAATTTCAGTAGAGTGAGTCTCGCTCACTCTCTGTGCCCCGATCCCAAGACAGTTTGACAGTTTTCATGTAGGGAACGGGTATGGGCATGAAATACAATGACATTTCCCAACGGCATCAAGACCTGACCAGGCTGGAGAACACCAACTTGGGTACTGTGATGGTTTGTGTTGATCATCAACATGACAGGATCTGAAATCATCCAGGAGACAAAGTCTCCAGGCAGAGCTGTGAGGGATTACCTGGGCTGGGTGAGCCTCTGGGCACTTTTGATAAGGCTTTTCTGGCTTAGATTGAGATGGGAAGATCTTCCCTAAATGTGTGTGGTAGCATCTCACTTGGCCATGCTCCTGGGCTGAATATAGAGGAGAGAGCGAGCAGAGTACAAGCGGTCATTTCCTTCTGCTTCCTTACAGGGCTGCCTCACACTCCTGTCACTGTGAGGCCCTCATCATGATGGACTCTACCCTCCAACCACAGGCCAAAATGAACCTTCCCTCCTTTTGTCCGGGCATTTTGTCTCAGCAACTGGAAGAGTAAAGAATGCATTTGGATTTGCATGAAATTAGAATATAGCTTGGAACTCTCTTGGCACTCTACACCCTTGGTGCCCTACACCCTTGGTGCCCTACACCCTTGGCACCCTACACTCTTGGCACCCTACACCCTTGGCGTCCTATACTCTTGGCACCCTACACCCTTGGCACCCTATACCACTGGTGCCCTCCACTTTGCCCTGCACCCAGTCTCCTCTGTCATTAATATCTTATCTTATTGGGTGTCCTTCATTCATGAACTGATATTGGCATGTGGTTATTGACCCAACTCCACAGTCCATTTGGGTTTTGAGAGTTTTTTGCCTAATATCATTTCCTAGACTGGGACCCTCAGATATGAACATGTTCAATCGTTTATGTCTTTAGGCTCTTCCTTGGCTCTGGCTATTTCTTAGACTTTCCCAGTTTGCGCATGACCTTGGCCATCCTGGGGAGTGCTAGTCAAGTGTTTATAGAGCACCTTGTGATTGGGATGGGTCTGGCATTTCTCTCATGATTCGATGGTGCAATGTGGTTGGGGAGAAAGACCCTAAGGTCAAGTGCTATGTCAAGGGTATGAGGTATCGAAATGATTGATGACTGCTAATGCTGAACTCAATCACTCGAGTACAGTGTTTGCCAGCTTCTCTGCTGTAAAATCACCTTTCCTCTTTTGTTCCACACTGTGTGTTTTGAAGAGTTCTCAGTACGTAGCTTACATTTAAGGAGTACTGTATGCTGCCCATCTTTGATGGCAAGAAATTAATCATCTATATGTGTGGAATGAGTTCTCCAGATCTGGTTCCATTATGATTATTGTACACTAACCTTACAAATTAATGTGATCCATTCTGAAAGTCCACACTTGTGGCATCATACCGGCATTATGGTCTGTCCACCCTTCTAACCCAATTTTCTGGTGATGGAATCTCCCCCAGGTCTCCTCCCCCTGTCCTTTGCAAGCTGAGAAGGGCTACATGGACCTGGCTAAATCCCCATATGGTAGAGGGCAAGGTCTAGCCCCAGAAGCTTTAATTCCCAAGTAGTATCAATTAGGCTGGAAGAAATGTGTTGTAGAAGCAGGATATTTACAGTGAGTTGTTCAGGAATATCAGGACTAATTAGCAAGGGTGCTGGGATGGTTCATGTCCATAATCGATCATGCCAAATGCCAGCAGTTGCTCCTGGCAACTGTAATGGGAAGCCTGGAAGACACGGCAAGGCTCAGAAGGGACACCACAAAAGGAGACAGGAAGAGCCTATATTTATAAGAAACACAACAAAAAACAAGTGTCTATTTTTGCTTAGAAAGAATCAAAACACACTCCATACCTTGAGCCAGTGTGGATGTAAGAAAATAGACACATTCATTTACAAATTCAGGGGCCTCAAGACATCTCCATTCTTCAGATAGTAACTGAATTCAGGAATTTATCTGGGACCAGTGTGAACATGATAAAAGATGAAGCTGTAAGAACTTGTGTCATTTGAGGCTGGAAGGATGTGTTGATGCTTAGGAGCAATAGCTGCTCCTCCTGAGGATGCTGGTTCAGTTCCCAACACCGACATTGTGTGGCTCACGACCACCATTAACTCCAGCTCCAGGGTATCTGATGTGATGCCTTCTTCTGCCTTCCCAGGGCAACACACACACACACACACACACACACACACACACACACACACACTCCTCTAATAAATCTTTATTTTTATAAAAGAATATGTGTATTCCATTATTTATAATATAGGAAATCAGAATTAACCTAAGTGCTTAGGGACAGGTGAGGTGTTTAATATGTCTATTATTGCCCACGGGACACAACCTTATGGAAGTCACTATGGTGCTCCTGTAGCTGGGGGGGGTGTCCTCATATCCCTTGTTCTGGCTGTGCCACTGTGTGCTAGCCAACTGCTCAGTGCCAGAACCTGATTCAGTTTGGTTCCAGTCTTCTTCAGCTGTTGTACATCTCTCGGCTTTTCTGGGGAGGTAATCTCCGGCTGTATCTGTGTCTCTCTCATGTGTACTCATTTTGTGTTCATATGTGTGTGCACACTCCCATGTGTGGGTATGAATGCATGCCTCTCTCATGTGCATTTGTTGTGTTCATATGTGTGTGTGTGTGTGTGTGTGTGTGTGTGTACATTCCTGTGTAGCATGAGTCTTAAAAGTTCTTATTTATAAAATCAAACCTGAGCCGGGTATTGGGGTGAAATGCTGGATGGTCAGAGAAACAGAATAAGCCACAGCTATCTCACCTCGCTGAATCCTCAGCTGGTCCTGTTTCCTCAGACTGGATGCCCGAGCCCTCATCCAGAATGGGTCTCAGCTGAACTGCTGTTAGAAGCCTGAAAGCTTAACCAGCCACATGCTTCTCCAGGCCGCTTCTCCAGGCCAAATGCTTCTAGTTTCTGGTCCTCACGCCTTATATATGTTTCTGCTTTCTACCACCACTCCCTGGGATTAAAGGCGTGCTTTCTGGGATTAAAGGCGTGGATCACCATGCTTGGGTGTATCCTTGAACACATGAATTTCTGCCTCTGGAATGCTAGGATTAAAGGCGTATGCTACCACTGCCTAACCTCTGTTTCATATTGTGGCTGTCCTGTTCTCTGACCCCAGATAAGTTTATTAGCATACACAATATTTTGGGGAACACAATACCCCCACATTCCTGTGTGCGTGTATGGATGCATGTCTGTAGAGGCCAGAGGTTGAGAGGGGTGTCTTCTTCCATCACGGTCTACCATATATATTGAGACTGGGTTTCTCATTGGAACCCAGAGCTCACAGATTTGGCTAGTCTGGGCAGCCAGGTTGGCCTGGGGATCCTCTGCCTCCACCTCTGGAGCACTAGGATTACAGGGGTACTCCTATGCCTACTGGGCATCCATGTCAATGCTGGAGACCCCTACATGCAGGTCCCTAGGCTTGTGTAGCAAGCACTTTACCCACTGAGACATCTCCCCAGCCCCAGGATGGCATCTCCTTCTCCAGCATCCCTCAAACATCTTTAGTGGGAGCTAGTCTGGACTGGTGGTTCTCACCTGCAGGAGGCCATCTGTCAATGTCGGGAGATACTTGTGTTTGTCAGGAGTTGGGACCCTGTAGGGGACAAGGATGCTGCTTAACATCCCACAATGCACTGGGTGGTTAGCCTTGGAGCAGGATCCTGCAGCGCCCAGGTTGAGAAACTTGTCCACAAACATCCTGGTTTGCTCTCCTCAAACAGGCGAGGCTGTGCCTCTGCTTCCAGCTTCCACTGGAGTGAATCTGTAGTCACCCGCAGTGCGACTCAGTTCATGATCCTCCCTGTATGCTGACACTCTTGTCCTTGTCCTGGGAGCCGCTTCTGGGGAGAACAAATTTTAGTGGGTGGAAGCCACACACTTGCCCCACTGTGTTTAACGACACCTTCTGTGGCCAACTAAGAAGGGAACAGCAGTATACTTGAGTACCATTTTCCTTTCCTTTGTTCTTTTTTGGGGGGAATTTCCATGCATATTTTTGTGTTAAACATTTCTAGAAGTCCCATAACTAGGCAAACAAGCTCCCTCCTTCCTTCCTCTCCTTCCTTCCTCTCTCCCTCCATCCTTCCCTCTTTCCTCCCTCTCTTTTCTCCCCATCTTCCCTCTCTCCCTTCTTCAGTCATTCTCTCCTCCCTTCCCTGCGTTCCATACTCCTTTCCTTTCATTGTGAATTTTAGGACCCATAGCACCGATCTGGCTGCTGAGAACTCAACTAGGTGGTGGTTGACACATCTAAACATGTTTGGAAGTTGTGTTCCGAAGATCCTAAGATAGGAAATGGCCTTTCCTCCTCCTCCTCCTCCTCCTCCCCCCCATTTTTTTTTTAAAGATACAGGGTTTCTCTGTGTAACTCTGGATGTCTTGGAACTTTCCCTGTAGACCAGGCTGGTCTCGAACTCGGAGATCCTCCTGCCTCTGTCTCCCGAGTGCTGGGATTAAAGTCATGCACCACCACTGCCCGGCTCCTCCCTCCATTCTTGTCTAGGGAACTGAAGTGCTTGGTCTTGATATTCATATTCCAGCACAGTTCTGTCTAGAGCTGGACTGATGTGTGGTTGATGAGTGAGGGAAGGAAGGGAGGAAGGGAGAGAGATGGGCCACAGTCAGCTCCTGACTTCTAGGGTCACAGTCCAGTGTGGGATAGGAATTTATGGAGCCCCCACTGCCTCACTGCAAAGCACATTTATTGAGCACCTACTATGTGTTGGCTCCGTCCTGAGGACCCGAGTGAATGATGAGGCCATTCACTCTTCCTTCCAGTCCTCTGAAGATGCCGCTATTGTCCTCGGCCTAGTTTTGGGATATGTGGATTCCAGAGGAGGGGATGCCTATGGAAAATTCCCGTAACTCCTGGGGGCCTGTTACAATCCCAGCATCCACGTGGCTGGGTACATGGTCCTAACCATTAATCGTGGTTCCTTGCTGGTGGGGTCTGGAATAGGATGAGGGTCCTGGAGGGTGGATGCAGCATGCTTAGTGGGAAGGAAAGCACCATCGCAGAGTGGATGGTGTTTCAGACTCTAGAGAGACAAACCCTAGCTCTGCTTATGGCTGTGTGACCCTGCACAGTGTACCTAATGTCCCCGTGTCTCTTCCTTCATCTGAAAAACAGAGACCACAGTGTCTCTTCTTTCTAAGTTATTTTGAAGATTAAATGGCATTGTATTTTAGGCATTTTTAGTAACTATCAGGCAGGAAGTAGTTAAGTGGCCAGTGTACATGTTCACCAAGAGTCAGTGAACTTCTGTGGATCTATAATGGTCACCAGTATCACATCATCGCAGAAAACAACATGATTCCATTACCACAGGTTAGACCACCTCGGGTTGAAGCCTATTCAAGCCAACTTAGCAGCCGTGTGACATTAGAGTCACTGCACCTCTTTGGTCCTCATCTGTAAAATGGGTATAGTAAGTTCTTCATGACTCAGGAGGTCTAGAGAGCCAATGAGGCTGACAAGTATATTCAGATGTGGAGCAGGTTTTCTTATATTTTTTTGCCACCCTATTGGGTTGGTTACCATCATCACTCCAGTTTTTTTTTTTTCAAAGAAACCGAGGCTCAAAGGACCGATGCTGTGGGTCACACTGCTGGCAGGTGACCACACTGGGTTTAGAGTTTGTCCATATCTGACCTCATAACTCTGCTTCTGAGGAGCCAGGGACTCTTTGGAGAGGAAGCCCCGATATTTCCATGACTGGCTGTGTTTGGCATTAGAGCCATGGTGGCAGGATTTAGGGGACTCTGCATACTGGGGGCGGTGACTGCCCAGCACTGCTTATAAATGCAATCACTGCCTTCCTTAAAGTAAACATCTCAATTAACGCAGGTGGCATTTTTGGATTCCATGGCTGCAGGCAGCTTTATCTTTGTATCCATTAAATTGTTGACAGCTAGCCCAGGCGGGTTCAGCTACATCATGGACAAGGCTAGGTGGATATAGGGGGACAGGCAAGGGTCAGGCACAAATACTTGGATGTGACTCTTAGTAAGAAATGTACTTTATTTCACAACCAGTACACTATGCATGCACGCGCGTGCGTGAGTGCGCACGTGCGCGCACACACACACACACATACACACACAGGCATACACACAACTGTAGATTGGTGTTATTTTTCATTCTGTTTTTGACATGCGGGCTTCAATGCATGAAGTCAATTTCATGGCCCTAGAACTAGCTTCCAATTTGTAGCCGCAACCCATACTTTGAAACACCTCGTGCTAGGAAGGAGCTGGAGAGGTGGCTCAGTGGCTAACAGCACTTAACTGCTTTTACTTTTCCAGAGGACTCAAATTCAACTCCAAATGCCCATGTTGGACAGCTTGTAACTGCCTGTAACTCTAGTTTCGGGGGATCCCTTGCTCTCTTCCGGCAGATAGCAGTGTGCCAAAGTACGCATGGGCTTATGCACCATACACACACACACACCACACACATACACACACACACACACACACAAAATCATAAAAATGTTAGAAAGAGCTCAAGCCAAACTATGGTTTCTTAGCTTGTGAACTGGGTCATTCAAGATGACCTGGGCTCGTCTGTGCTGAGGAAGAGGTTGTGGGCATGAGGCAGATCTTGGCATTCATGCTCTTAGAGCACCATGACCTCTCCTAGTGCCTTCTCTCTGTGCCCACCTCTCTGCATCTCCACATTTTCTTTCTCACTAGCTTCAGCCATGACCCCGAGGGACACTGACCTCTTTCTCTTTGTATGACACATCAGTCACAGATCCACCTTGGGGCTCTTGCCCTCAGATGCTCTGGTCCCTGTGCCTTCAGGACCCACCTACTTCATGGTCGCTGCCATGATCTCTCATCAGCCAGGCTTCCCTGTGACCCTGAATGGTGGTGCCCATCGTTCCTACGTGTTCATCTTCTCCTTATTTCTTCCTGTGTACTCTCTCTCTCTTCCCACCTTTCCATTCATGAATCAGTTACAGAGAAACAGAGGAACCAGCTGTCACACTCCTGGGCATACACCCAGAGAACTCCAGACCCTGTCCTCGAGATGTGTGCGGCCCCACGCTGATGGCTGCTTTGGTCGCTCTAGCAAAGAGTTGGAATCAACCCAGGTATCAACCAAAAGATGAATGGATAATAAAAATTCGGGATATATTTATATATACACCTATCTATAGGGTATATATATAATTATATATATATATTATATGCATACTATGCTGCTCTAAAAAATAAAGTAAAAAATTCAGGAAAATGGATGGACTTAGAATATATATAATATTAAGATAATAAGTGAGGTCACATAATCGCAGAAATAAAAACATTTTACCCCTCATACTTGGAACCTAACCAATAACATATATATATATATATATACACACACACATATATATATACATATATATACACACACATACACATGCACACACACATATATGTCCATATAAACAAACATAAATATGGGTACATATAACGTGAAGAAAACAAGAAAGACTAAACACCAGGGTGTGAGGAATGACTGAATGCAGGCCACAGACATGAGTCATGAAGGAAGATATAAAGCCGATTGTTTCTCTGGCTGTGACTCTGTCATGGAGTTTTCCTTTTTGCTGGTGGTTAAGGACCTAAAATATATTCCATAATGAAAGTGTAAAACCCAGCACGAGACTCCATGGCTACATAATGGCTGCTCTAACTGTGAAGGAGTTCATTGAGATGCATAGACTTTGGGTCTGGTTAATTTCCGCGTGTGATGATTTTTATTTGCAAGTTTTTTATAATAAAGTTTATTAAAAAATACTTGAAAACATGTTCAACATCCTTAGCCATCTGGGGAATGCAAATTAAAACTGCTTTGAGATACCAAATTTAAAAAAACAAAACAAAACAACAAAACAAGAAATGTATCCAGCTTCTTGTTATATCTCTAGAGGGGTACCTGGCGCCTGGTGGATACCTAATGAGTGTTTGTCAAATGGTGGAGCCTAAGCACGTGAGAAATGTGAGTGCTTATCCTATGCTCTAGCTTCCCCTCCCCCGCAAGGCCTTAGGACATCATTTTTCAAATTGTATTTATCTATTCTTTGAGAATTTAACACATGTATACCAAACATGTTGATGATGCCTACCACCAACCCCTCCCTCCAACTTCTCCTCCCAACATGCATTCCTCCTCCCAATGGCATATCTTCCACTTTTCTTTATAACCCACCGATCCAGTTGATGCTGTCCATATGTGCATGGCTGTGCGGCCATCACTGGAGCAGGGTAGCCTTTGAGGCAACATCCCTGAAGAAAACAGACTCGGTGGAACACTCACTCATCTAGCTTGGGGAGGCCCTGCGTTCCAGCCCCAGCTCTACAGTGGAAGTCTACAGGTCAACAGTTCACCAGGTTATAGCAGATGATTAAAAAAAAATGGACTTTAAGGTTGTATTTATGTTTGTTATTGTGATGAATAATGCTTCTACCAACTTTCCAGTGCAGATTGGCATGAGAATGTGTGGTATATGCGTGTACGCAGGGTGCATGCACAAGAGTGTGTAGGTGCGTGTACTCTTGCACAAAGCGCATGTGGAGGCCAGAACAGGCTCCCAGGCCATCTTCCTCCTCTATGGCTCTCCACCTGATTCTCTTGAAACAGTCCCTCACCAAACCAGACGCTTGCTGTTTCAGTGAGGCTGGCTGGCCAGCAAGCTCTTGGGATCTTCCTGTCTCTACTCGCCCTCTAACGCTGGAGTTACAGATGCATGCAACCATGCCTGCTGGGGATTTGAACTCAGTTCCTCATGTCTGCCATGCAAGCACTCTTAGCCACTGAGCCATCCTACCAGCCTACCCTGAGTGAGGTTTTGTGTAGAGATGCATTTTCTTGCATTTGGCAGAAATGCAAGGGAGAATCACTGGGCCCTGTGTTGAACCACCTGAAGGATCAACAGGCCAGCTTCCAAAGCCACTGTACCCCCTGGGGTCCCCCCAGCAGCGCCCACAGCTTCTCCACATCTTTGCCAGTGTTGTTGCAACTGACTTGTTTATTCCAGCTGCCCTGTCCTGCTAGGTGGGTATGAGCATATTTTTTCCTGTGCTCACTGGCTATTTCCATTGTTATTTTTTTTCCCCCTTTGGTTTTTCGAGACAGGGTTTCTCAGTGTAGCTTTGCGCCTTTCCTGGAACTCACGCTGTAGCCCAGCCATTATCTCTGTAAAAGAAATGTCTATTCAGATTTTTTTTTTTTGCTCAGTTGTTAGCGGAGGTGTTTGTCCTTTCATGAGTGAGTTGTGACAGTTCCTTCTATT
>CABHPH010152421.1:22089-39939 GCA_902168325.1 Peromyscus nudipes | reverse complement strand
CATCACCTGAGGACCACCAAAGAAGCTCAGAAAGTTATTTCCTGAAGAAACCTTCCTTGGACAGCAAGTTCCAAGTAAACTGTGACATGTAGGAAATTTCTCTTTATACAGCTTTTTTCTTCTTTCTTTATTTCCCTTCTGAGCTCTCAAATTTTAAGTAGGAGATTCAAGGTTTTCCTAGTCACATCTTTTAATGACTGCCAACCATTCAAGTACTTTTGATTACAAATATACCTGAATGCTTCATAGTGTGTCATAATAATTTGAAAACAGTGTGTGATGCATCCCAGACTGTCCCTGAGCTCACTGTTCAGCTAAGGAGAAACTCTTGTTTCTGCTGCCTCCACCTCACAAATACTGGGGTTATAGGTGTGTGGCATCAGTCTCAGAACATTTTGGGTTTGTAGAGTTCAGTAGAGTGTATCTTATATCTTAATGTCTTTGGGTACAATACTGCTATAGTTAGCCCTTAATAAATATTAGTTAAATGGATGCATAAATTAAAAATATGTGGGGCTGAGAGTGTAGCTCAGTGGTAGAGCTCTTGCTATGTCTGTACCAGGAACTCGGTTGTTGGAACACACTATGTTCCTATAGTTTGCAGGTAAGTGGAATCACAGAAAACCTACCATGTATCTTAAGATTGTCTAAAGTCAATTGTGGAATCAAAATTTATACCCTACATCTGCAGACTACTTTACACTTTAAACTTTAAAGGGTATAGTTGTAAACTTATCTTTTATTTGTCCTTTCTACTGAAGTTGTGTGATAATTCCCATTTTTAATACCAAATGAGAAAATTGGTATGCTGAGATATAAAGTGATATCAAGGTAGAAAAGCAAAGGTTGCTTAGAGCAACCTAGAATTCCTCCCTGAATGTAGTCATATATACCATACTCGAAGTAATGCAGCAAGTCACTCTTCCCTAGCAACATCTTAGTAATACCCTGCTGGTAACCAAGTATATGCTGAACCATATCCTAAAGCTAAGAGAAATGGGTTGATTGCCTTAGTTTGGGTTTCTATTGCTGTGAAGAGACACTCTGACCATGACAAATCTTATAAAGGAAAACATTTAATTGGGGATGGCTTACAGTTTCAGATAATTAGTTCATTATAATCATGGTGGGACATGGCAGTATGTAGGTGCTGGAACAGAGCTAAGAGTTCTATCTCTTGATTGGCAGGTAGCAGAAGGACACTGTGTGCCATATTAGAAGTGGCTTGAGCATATGAGACCTCAAAGTCCACTCCCATAGTGACATACTTCCTTTAACAAGGCCACATCTACTCCAAGTCCACATATCCTAAAAGTGCCACTCCCTATAGGCCAACCTATTCAAACCACCACAGTCCATTCCCTACACCCATAGTCTTATAGTCATAACATAATGAAAAATGCATTTAGTCTAACTTCAAAAGCCCCCATAGTCTATCACATTCTTAACAAAGTTTAAAAGTCCAAAGTTCAAGGTCTCTTCTGATATTCATGCAATCTATTAACTGTAATCCCCTATAATATTAAAATAAAAAACCCAGATCATATACCTCCAACATATATTGGCACAAGATGTACATTACCATTCCAAAATGGAGGAAAGGGAAGATAGGAAGGAAATATTAGACCAAAGCAAGACTGAAAACCAGTTGGGCAAACTCCAAACTCTGCATCTCC
Organism: Peromyscus nudipes; assembly: GCA_902168325.1. Classification (NCBI taxonomy): domain Eukaryota; kingdom Metazoa; phylum Chordata; class Mammalia; order Rodentia; family Cricetidae; genus Peromyscus; species Peromyscus nudipes. The sequence continues at coordinate 38,263 of CABHPH010152421.1, read as the reverse complement.
ATGTCTGATGTCAAAGTGTTCTTCAGATCTCCAACTCCTTTCAGATTTGTTGACTGTAACACACTTCTTTCTCTTGGGCTGGTTCCACTCCCTGTTAGTAGCTTTCTTGGCAGGTACCCCATGGCTTGGTATCTCCAACATCTTGGGATCTCCAAGGCAGACCAGGATTCACATTCATAGCTTCACATAATGGCCTCTCTTGACCTTCATACAGGAACATCCCTGACACATGCCTGGCCTCAGTGGCTTTCCTTAGTCAGGGAGGGAGATTTCATTACTTCTTTCTTCTTTCCTTAACTATAAAGCTAGAATCATGAGGCTGAAACTGCCAAGTTCTGTTGCTTCCCGGGGGCTGGAACATGACCCCTTAGTCAATTACATCTTCACCAGCTTTCTGTTTTTGATGGTTTCCTTCACGTCCTAAACTTGGCTGTCCTGGAACTTGATCTGTAGACCAGGATGGCTTGAACTCAGAGATCCACTTGCCTCCCTCTTCCAAGTGCTGGGATTAAAGGCATGTACCATCACACCTGGACCTAAGCTCTTCTTTAATTCCTTTTCACACGTTGGAAGCTTAGCTGGGTGGGGTCTTGCCTTGAGGTTACCACTCCCTTTTTTTCCATTTAACATCAGGCTTTATGTTAATCTGTTTATCTCTGTTAACAGAGGACTTAACTCCATTCCTATATCTGGTACCCCTTTTCTTCTCAAATTATACATATTTTTCTTTGCTCAGCTTTGTTGTTTAGTATTCATTTAAGATGTATTACAATTGCTTATGCTGTTCAATCTTTGTTTAATGATTCAAAGATGTGCTGCATTCTTTCATGTTGCATTTGTTTAACTCTGTAAAGCTGTGTTACTTTGACTGTTTAAAACACCTGATTGGTTTAATAAGAGCTGAATGGCTAACAGCTAGGTAGGAGAGAGGGCTAGGCAGGACTGCCAGGCAGAGAGAATAAATTGGAGGAGAAACTTAGGCTCAAGGGAAGAGCAAGGGGCAAGAAAAAGAGAAGGAGAGGAGGATACTAGGGGCCAGCTACACATCCACACAACCAACCATGGCGTAAGAAGAAAAGAAAGATATATAGAATAAAAAAAGATAAAACGCCCAGAGGCAAAATGTAGTTAAAGAGAAATGGGTAATTTATGTTAGAAAAGCTGGCTAGAAACAAGCCAAGCTAAGGCCAGGCACTCCTAAATAAGAATAAGTCTCCATGTATTTATTTGGGAGCAGGTGGCAGGCCCCTAAAGAGAAAAACAAACAAAGAAACAAACAAAGAAACAAGCAAACAAAAGCCAAACCACCTACACAGCTTGATCCTTTTCATTTTAGATCTTCATGAGAGTGACCACTAATAACTAAATGAGAGAGTCAATACTAGGCTGTTTTGAGATTTCCTCTGTGAAAGGAATTAATCCAAAACTCTTCACTTGAGCTTCAGTCAGAATTTTAAGACAAGGTCAGAAAGCAGCCACATTTTTTCCCCATAAAATATCACAAGGACAATCTCTAGGTGACATACTAAATTTCTTCTCCTCTGAAACCTCTTGAGACAGGCATCCACAGTTCAAATCACCCTCAACACCACTATCTTCCAGATGAGTATGGCCCATTAAGCAGTGCTTAAAGCATTCCACTGCTTTTGTAACCTAAACTCCCCAAATCCCAATTTCTCCAAACAAAAACATGGTCAGACCTATCACAGCAATACCCCAGTCCCTGGTACCAACTTCTATCTTAGTTTGGGTTTTAATTGCTGTGAAGACATGCCATGACATAAAAACTCTTATAAAGGAAAACATTGGGGCTGGCATATAGTTTCAGAGGATAAGTTTATTATCATGGTGGGACATATTAGCATGCAGGTAGTAATGGTGCTGGAGGAGCTCAGTGTTCTACATCTTGATCCCTAGGCATCACAAGAAGACTTCATGCCACTCTGGGAGTAGCCTGAGCATAAGAAACCTCAAAACTCACCCACATAGTGACACACTTCCTCCAACAAGGCCACACCTACTTCAACAAGGCCACACCTCCTAATAGTGCTACTCTCTATAGGCCAAGCATTCAAACACATGAGTCTATGGTGGTCATACCTATTCAAACCATCATATTGACTAAGCTTGGACTGGTTTTGGGTATGTGCAATAAGGAACACTGTATTCTCAGAATGAACATTTAGAAAGTCTCTTGTTTACCATCTTAGGAATAAAGGATTACATAGCCCAAACTTATCAGTCAAAACAGGAAACTACCCATGCTTTGTTCCATAGCAATCAACTCTGCCTCTTCTTAAACCCATAAAACAGAGCCTTTAACACTAACTCAGTGCTTATTGATAAATCTCATCCGAAACTTGTTGCTTCCTTGCAGCATATGCGACCTGTACTGTGTCTTTGATTCTGAATAAATTTCATTACTGCTGTGTGATCTGTGACTACTTCTTTAAACAAGTAATCTCTAGACAAGATGCCAAGAACTCAAAGACACCCAGTTCAAAGATGCCAGTGTAACAGTACACTAGAAATTGCATACCTGGCAATTTCCTGAGCTAGAACATCATATTTTTTGAATATAATTCAGTGCTCTTTGCACTATAGTACATAATCTTCCAGCTCTGTCACGTCTGCAACTATTGAAGGCACTTCTGGTGAGTGCACTGCCAGTTTTAGTTGAAAACTTAGTGGAAATATTTTGACTATTGCTGTGGGATAATGCTTTTGTACACTGGTTTAATAAAATGCAGATTGACCAGTAGCCAGGCAGGAAGTATAAGTGGGATAAGCAGACAAGGAGAATTCTTAGAAGAGAAAGTCTGAGTCAGAAGATGCCAGTCTACCATCCAGGGAGCAGCATGTAATGGCACACAGGTAAATTCATGGAAAACATGGCAACATATACATTAACAGAAATGGGCTGAATTTAAGTGTAAGAATCACTAGGAAGCCTAAGCTAATGGCCGAGCAGTTTTAATTAATATAAGCCTCTGTGTGTTTACTTGGGTCTGAGCAACTGCAGACTGGGTGGGACACAGGAAAACTTTCAGCTACAGACTATAAAATTTCTATTAGTGTTCACATTGTTAAAAGAATTATTCAATCAAACATTGAAAAGATGTGCTTCTATTTCAGGGATTATGTTAACATCAAGCAGATGACAGTATAGACCACTAAAATGCTGCAAGTGTTCTGCTGATATAATGTGCTAAATATTCTATATAGTCTAAAGTTTCCATTTAAATTTAACATTGGAAAAATTCAGTAAGGGTAGCTTTTTGCAGCCTATTCAGTTCATGTAAATAATAGGTCAACATGCAATTTTGTCAGATTCATGTAGTAGTTACCAAAAAAAAAAAAAAAAAAAAAAAAAAAAGCTTTGGAAAAAAATATACCAAACTCAAATTAGGTCATAAATTTTGAAATTTAACTTTTTATAATTTTTGGTTATGGTGATGGCTCAGTAATTAAAAGCATGTAGCACTCTTGCAAAGGAGCCAACTTTGGTTCACAGCACCCATATCAGACAGTTCCCAACTACTCCACCTCCAGGGAGATCTGATCTCTCTGCAGGTACCTGCAAGCCAATGCAGTACCTACTCACAGACCTGTACACATATGTGTTCACATAATTAAAATAAAAAATGGTTTTAAATACAATGAATATATTTTTTAAATGAAATCTTGAAGCAGGCAGCTTTTGGGTCTGTTTCATGGATTATTGAGATCAAGGTAATGCTTTTGGGCTTTTCCAGTAATCAGCATTAAGGTCAGGAAGGAAGGGGAAGAGAAAGCAGGAATTTCTATCTGCTTTTCATCTTCAGTAACTTGCTAGCAGTCGTTTGACACACTGTATACTTGGTCAGAGCCATGTGCTTGGACTCTCCCTATTGTGATGGTCTGTAAAATGAGTATTCAACTCTTCTAGCTTTCACAAAGGCAGGTGTCAAATTAGAAGTGGATATTTTGAGTTCAGTTAGCTAGCAGCTGGCTGTAGAGATTTTCCCTACCCATATCAATCTCCCATTGTCCTAACACAGTGTGTTAAAATAAACTATTAGTCCAACAGATTAATATCTTCAGTAGAATCCAATTTACAATTTTTTACATTGGCTTGGTACATGTTAAGTGTGGTTACCCCCTCATTTAGCCACACCTGATGTGGGAAGATGTGAAGAAAGGCAAAAAAGAGTTTTATAACAAAAAGGGTTCTTTGTAAGCCAATGAGGAGCTGGAATGAAGATTTGTTATACTGAATCTACTTGCAGATATTTGAGAGTTGGCTGTAATTGAACTTTTACTGTTCTATAGGAATGCAATACACCCACTGGCCTTTAAATTTTTAACAGAAAGAACATGTTTAAAGGTTTAAATTACTAGATCCATTTTGCTTTGATTGGCCACTATATAAAGCTAGACAAAGTCCATCTATAGTAGTACCTAATAGTTCTGCACCATCAATCAAAGTATGTTTCTCCATTTTGTTTCCTGCCTCTACCATTAACTTGTCACTAACTCCCTGCTTTTATTCTTCCTCATGGTATGTGATGAATTAAACTAGTTAGCTGGCCAGAGAGATTATATGAGACACATTAGCACTTAGTGTTTTTGATGGAGTACTAAGTAAAACAAAGGCACTCCTTACAGGAGACAATTAGGCCTCCTGATGGCTGCATTTCAGACTTTATGGTTCTCAGTTTGTCTGTGTGATCAGATAATAGCCATGTAATCATTTTAGTGCAGGTGCATTTAATTAGTTCCTTTCTTAGGAAACTTCTATTAAATAATAATGATCAGTCCACTGAGTTGCCAGGGTCCCTACACCAGGTTTTCTTCCTACCTTGTAATTCTACTTTTTGGTAGAATGTTGAGAAACTCTTGAAGTGAACTCTTTCCTTGGGGCTTATTTCTAAGAGCTGGAGCTCTGGAATTCTGATTACACAAGTCAAGAGATTTTTTTGATTTTTAGTGTTTAATTGACCAAAATTCCTGATGTCTTGTTTTCTATTCTTTAGAGACCAAGTTATCCCAATATTTGCTTGGAGGATTCGTTGGACTAGCATCATGCTCCTCCATGGATTGCACCCCCATGTCCTTTCATAGCCATGAATCCAAGGCTCAGCTTGCTTCTGCTTCACCAAATGGAAGACTCTTGTTGATCCATAACTCCTTTCTCTTTCTGCTTAGGTTTCATCAGTGACTCCCAAATTCTATGCCGTCTTGATCTTAGCTGTTGTGACTTATCCATGGGCAGAGTTCTTTTTTCCTGAAACTTGTTCTCTGCTGTCCTACAAATGCTCCAGTGACCTTGCTCCATGTCTGTGTAATGCCTGGTATGAAGGCTTTGCCCTTAGCTATTTTTTTTCTGGTTGTTATTTGAACTCCTGGGGAAGATGCTATGGCTCACTATTTCATCAGCATCTAGGGAAAACTGGAGAAGGAGCAGAAGAAAGGCTGTCTGTGTTTCTATGTTGTCCCCAGAGCATGACGAGAATGTTCTGTTTAGGGTCAGAGGCTTTGAGGAGATCCTTTAAACTTGCTGACTCACTATAGCGGGACAACAGTTGGCTGAATGAAACATATATCCTAGAGGCTAGCTCATGTTTATCAGGGACAGGATAGGGATAGTGGGGACTAAGAGAGGACAATGAGAACGCTTCTATTTTCTTGCTTTGTATATTGAAAGCAAGATAGTTGTCCTGTGTATGTAGTTTCCCACCAACTACAAATATGGTACCTGGCAAGGGCAATTGTGCAGCTGTCACCTGACAGTGCTGATACTCCTCTATCAGTGTCAAAGTGGTGATAACAGTAAGAGTGTCTTCCATGGGAATCAAAACAGGACTCTTGCTAGGATTTTAAAAATACCAGGTCCCTTAGTTTTGCTTCAGTCTTTAACAATATTCATAACCTGGCAAGTGAAATGAGAGGACTTTAAATTATTGATCTTTACCATTCACCAGTGTTTATAAGGCACTCTTACTAATCTCCGCAGTGTTGAGATCCTGTCTGAGCATGTCACTACATGCAAGGGGCTATCCAAGGTCATAACCATCATTCAGCCTTCAGAGTGTATATTATCCAAACTCTTATCTCCTTGTGGCAGTAGGTCCAAACAACCTTTTTAGATCAAAGATACCTGCTGAAAGAATAGCAGTAGCAGCAGCTTGTACCAACCAAGCATTTACTATATATCTAATGTTATTTAAAGAGATGAAGAGTTTAACTGTATTTTCAACCTCATTGATAAAGAATTCTAGAAATGCCATTAAATAACTGTTGTTATTTCCATTTTAAGTGTTCATAGTAAGAAAATCAGTGATATTTTAAGAGATGGAAAATTTAAGCAGATTGATCTGATAGTAACACAGTGCCCATTTTATCAGAGACAGAATTATTCTCTGCTTTAGGTAAGTGTCTTAATGAACCTTTTTAGTGTTGAAAGAAAGATGTAAGGACATTGCTGGAATAGAAGTTTAAGTGAAGATAGACTAACTGCTCTGGGTTGTAAAATAACAGGAGTTTTGGAATCATTTACCACCTTGAGATAGTAGGAGGGCCTAGAGGAGAGGAGTTATGAATAGGGGAATGGGTTAGGGGCTCAGTGATGCTGTGTATGGTTAGGATCCTTAAGTCACTGAAAATTGATAACTTCCCTGTGGCGAGAATAATGAATCTATCCCTTCTCACCCTAATGTCAAGTTTTTCTTGATATGTTGCTGTTAGCCACAAACTGTCAATAAAGCTTGATACTCAGTGGCTAGAGGTACTGCACTGCAGGAGTGAGGGGTGAGGAGAGGAATCAGGATTTTCAGGCAGGTATTATTACTGAAAGTTTCAGAAAGTTGAGCCAGAGCGAGGAAGGGCATCCACATTAGGTGGCAGCAAATGAATGAGCCGAGGTTTTTGTTTATTTGGAAATTAATGTGAGTTCTGTAAACTTCCTTTCCCAGTGTGCTCAAGAGAAGTGAACCAGGTAAGAGAGAGGAGGAAGAGCAGTGGCTCATGCAATTACTATTTTGTAATACTGAGGATGTTCCTCCCAAAGCAACAGCAAGCATTGGTGCAGTTGGTGTTAAACTGTCATAGCCAGGTAGTCTAAGAAGCATATCCGTTATGTTTTTTTTTTTTACTGACTCATTGACTAAGGCATGCTATTAAGTATGTAAAGCATTTACTCAGGCTGTTATCTTTAGGGTTGGGTAATATCCAGTGGAAAAGCAAGATGACTACAGAATCCCCAAGAGTCACATCAAGGGATATGAAAAAAAAATCTTTTCTAGTGGATGTCCTAGAAGGAAAGTAACCTTACGGTGAATTTCTGAGTAAGCAATTTTTAAAAAATTGAGTCTCATTGACCAAGACATAGTTATTTATAAACAAATAAAAGGTTAAGCATCTCCTCAAAGCTAGGGTTGGGTCAGCTTCCTCTAAATCATGTGACTGAGAATAGTTCATGCAGAAATCTTAAACAGATGAGATTTGGGTAGACTAATAGAACAAAGAAAAAGTAGAAGCTCTTACAAAAGGTTACTGTTGTGTGTCTAGCCCTACAAATAAAGCTGTAGCATTCTGTTCTTTTTATTTTTTTATTTATTTGTTGATCTCTGTTATTATACAAATAAAAGAGTAAGGTAAGGTATGGTATTCATACACAATGGAATACTATGCAACTAGTAAATGAATGAGGACTTGACCCACATATGGAGTGGACACCATTTTCAGAACTTATGATTAACTGCAAAAAGCAAGGTATAGAGTAGTACATATATGAAACAATGAATATATTTTCAGACATAAACCACAGACACATAAAGTATCCTTATTATGCATTGTTCCATAGACTTGACTTTTGAATCATGTGAATCAAAACAAAGGATAGATCTTTACAAATTAAAATAAAGAAGAAATAAATTCATTTGTGTATCATGAAGGTGGTTAACCGTGTCAAGAAATTTCAGCCTGAAATTATTTCAATGACATTTAAAACTCAGTAACCCGGACATATGTTGCGGGATATATGTATCATTTTGCTGAACAAAATCAGGAAAGATATTTTAAATTTTTAATGTTATGAGAAGCCAAGATTTTGTTTTTAAATTCCCATATGTAAGGCTCAGGGAACATTGTGGAAGAGGGGGCTGGAAGACTGTGAGAGCCAGAGGATCAGGGAGTTTGTTGTGAGATTGTGTCTCCTAGCAAAGTCAGAAGCTATACCTATGAAGTCTCATTAATATGACTGCTTAATATGAGCTGAACAAGGACAACCATAATAGACATGCCACAGTGGATGGAGGAAAGCCAACGAGGCTTTACCCACAGAGAACTACAGCAACTGAGGAACGCTGAAAGTGGGGGAAATAGTCTTCTCCAGGAAAGAGCACAACAACTGGTTACCCAGTACTAACTGTCAGTCCTGAAAATGTACCTACAAATAACATTATACAGATTTGGCAGGTTATATTTATAAAAATTAATTAATGAAAAAAGAGGTCATGAATTTTAAGAGAGCAATGAGGAGTGTATGAGAGGCACTGGAGAAAAGAAGGGAAGGGAGAAATGGTGTAATTATATTATAATCTCAAAAATGGAATGGTAGCCATTCCAGCTTTGGTCTGGAAGTTCCAACCCCCATTGAGGCTTCGGTAACTATCACGCCTACAAGACAGGACCAAGGGAGGGCCTGAAGACCTGAGATCAGGACGCGCAGTGCTCTCTTGCTACCTTGAGAGGTAGACCGAGGAGAGTTCTCCAGAGAACACTGCCGGACTGTGCTGCGTCTTTTCCAGAACCCGCCACCTACCTATCCCTTCATTTGTAAGTTACACACTAAATAAATCTTCCTTTTAACTACGTGGAGTGGCCTTAGTAATTATACCAATAATGGAAGAAAAATTTTCAGTTTTAAAAATATTTATTCAAAAAGTGTTTCATACAGGATATTTTGATTATAGTTTTAGCACTCCCAGAACTCCTTCCAGATATCCCCCAACTCCCTACCATTAAATTCCATGTTCTTTCTCTCACTCAAAAAACAAAAACCAAAAAACAAGAAAATTAATAAGACAAAAATTACCAAACCAAAACATGAAAACTAAACCAAATCAAACAAAAGATAGAATTTGCTTTGTGTGGGCTAACTATTGATTATAGAGTCTGCTATGGAGTCTGTCTGATAGAGCAAGTGATGCTCTACTGGAGAATGTTGATTTCCCCTTTCTCAGCAGCTATCAGCTAGAAATAGCTTCTGGGATAGGAGTGAGACTCTGCGTCCAGTTCCCCTTCTCAGTGTTGATATCTTGTCCGGTTTGAACCTGTGCAGGTCTTATGTGTGCTGCCATGGTCTCTGTTAGATCATTCGTGTGTCAGTCCTATTGTGTCTGGAAGACATTGTTTCCTTGGAGTCATTCATCACCTCTGTCTCTTAAAGAATTTCTGTCTCCTGTTCCACATAGATCCCTGAGGCTTGAGGAGAGAGATTTGGAAAAGAAAAAAAAAAAGCAAAACAAAAAAACCCCCTGAAACCCATCTCATTTAGGGCTGAGTTCTCCAAAGTCGATCACTGTCTACACATTATCTAGTTGTGAATCTCTTTCCTAATTACCATCTACTGCAAGAAGGTACTTCTCTGATGAAGGTTGAGTGCTGCTCTGATTTATGTTTATAGCACTGTGTGATTAGGAGTCATTGCTATGTTCCTTTAGCCTTGGTTGAGGAAGTATATCATTGGGAGAGGGCTTTGGGAGTTTGTAACCTTATCCACTTCCAGTTCTCAGTTTCCCATAAGTGAATTGGGATATGAGCTCTTAGTTTCCTTCTTCTGCTATCTCTGATGCCTCCCTTACCACATGAACTCTTCATCTGGAGCCATATGACAAAATAAGCTATTACTTCTGTATCTTGCTTTTGGTCATGATGATTTATCACAGCAATGACAATGTAACTGACACTGTAGGAAAGTCTTGTTATTACAGAAAGCAAGCAGTCATCAAAACAATGGGAAGCACACACAAATATTTTATTGAAATAAAAACATAAAAGGGAAAATGATTAATAAAAATAAAAATGACTCAGAAGCTAACTTTAAAGTTCTCACTGTGATTGGACTGAAGTGAATATATTAATATTCATGAACTTATAGTGACAACCTCTGTGGTATACTAAAGAACTGATCAATTATTCTAAAAATGGATAAATAACAGCAAACATCAAGTCTTCTATTTGTTTTAAGATACTATTCATACAGGAAAGACAACTAAGAATTTGACCAAAAATTTTCTTTATAAGAAAATTCCTGGGGACAAATGAAGGGAAAATGATAGATTTAGAAATCAATGTCTCAACACTTAATGAGATAATTGATCTAAGCAATTAACTTCAATGCCTGCTAAGATAGTTGGTTGAAAAGCTGATAGGGTACTTCATAATGGATGCTCAGGAAGGCAACACCTGAATTCCTTGATCAATAATAACAGCAGGCCATATGTGTCTCCTGATACACTATAATAGGAAGGCTACAATACCATTTTATGAAATCTCCTAGGCTCAAAATTGAACTTAAATATAATTCAACCTTGTAGTTCACAGGAATTATGAAACATAGAAACAAAACATATTTTGGAGGCATTCTAATTATTCTTGAAAATATATGAAACAACAGAAGAAATTTTAACAATGAAATTTGATGATATTGAGGAATTATTGTCAACTTTTTAGACATGGTAATAACATGCTGATTTTAAAGGCTTCAGTATTTTGTAGCTACATAATGATATATTTAAATTAGAAGTAACAGAGTCTGGGATTTGTTTCAAAATAATACAGTATATATGTGGGAGTAGAGAGTAAGACTACAAACTGAAAAGCCTAACCATGAAGTGATAATTAGTGAAGCTAAGTGATGTGTAATTGACATGCACTCTCAAATTCCTTTTTGCTATATTTGATACTGTTTATTATGAAATGTTTGTAAAGCAAAGAATCAATCACAGTCAGTGTGATGATAAAGACATCAAAGACTAGAGGCATTTGTTTTCTCCCACCCAACAGCGTGTAGGTGTTGGGGAAACACGTTCCATGTGCAATAGCATCATAGAGAAACCGAACCAACATACCCTGTTTCTGGGTCAGAAGTAACTTTATTTGCTCATGGGCAGGAGGGTGGGGAGACACATAGGGATTCGTCATCTAATGTCTTACACACCCTCATGTTTGTGTAAATGTTCAGGATAACTCAGAGACACACTGGGAGCAGATGGTCCCAGGGTCAAAGCTGATAACATTGATCTCAAAAGCAGTACTTAGAACTGACCAAAACACATATTCCCTAGCTAACACAGATAGGGAATTTTTTAGGACAAAGAAAAAAATATCTTTGGAAAATGTATATAAGTGAAAGACATATTTGGAGATAAACTGCCATCTGGTATTCAAAATCAGCTTTTTGTTTGAATAAAGTAACTGTTTACTGAGTAATAAAGTAAATAATTAGTTACTTTCAAACATTTGAAATATGGAGAAAAATATTTGCTATCTCCAAACTGGTTTAAATTACACATTGAACAACGTCCTTGGTCATGGTGTCTCTCCACAGCAATAGAAATATAACTAAGACAGTCTACATGCCTGTTTTGGGGAATGGTACCATAATGTTACAGATTTATAATATATCTTGGAGTCTACAATAGCAATCCCTCCATATCATTTTTGATCATGACTGCTTTGTCTATCTGAGCTCTTTTCTGGTTCCATATGAATTTTAGGACTTTGAAAATTTCTGTGAATAATATCGGTATTTTGATTGGAATTGTATTGAATCTGTAAATTGCTTTTGATAAGATGGCCAGTTTAAAAAGGTTGATTCTACTGATCCATGACGTAGGCTCTTTCCGTTTTTAGTGCCTTCCTCAGTCTCTTTCTTCAGTGATTTGAAGTTTTCATTGGAGAAGTCTTGTACCTGCGTGGTTAGGGTTGTTCTAAGGTGTTTTGCTGTCTTTGATGATATTATGAGTGGCTCAGAACATGGTGTATATGTGTTTACTATTGGGCTATTTTCATGGTTAACTGATGTCTTAATTAGAATGAGGTGCATTTCTTTATTTCTTCTTATTTATTTTAGTCTGAAGTTTAATTTTTTAAAATATTTGGGTGGCTAAACTGGCTTGATTCTTGATCCAATTTGCTTTGAATACTTACCCCTGTATATTTTCACTTCAAGGTGGTGTCTATACTTAAAAATAAAATGAGTTTCTCATAGAAAACAGATAGCTTGATCTTATTGCTTAGTCCATTCACCTAGTGTGTGCCTTTTAATTGGAGAGTTGAGGTCATTAATATTTAGAGTTATTATTGAAGAGAATGTAGACTGCAGTTATTTTGATGCTTTTGATCACTTATGTTCTTAGTTGTGTTTTATTTTTTCTAGATTGCAGCTTCATTTGGTTTCTTTCTAGAGTCTCTTGGCTGTGCATGTTGCTCTCTTAGTTTGAAGTACTGCTTTCAGTTTTTCATTGTTGATGTTGGTAGTGATTTTTTTTAAAGCCTGTTTGGATATCAAAAACTTTTCTTTCTGTTTCAACTATGGCAGATAACCTTGCTCAGTGTAGTAGTCTAGGTTGACAGTGGTGGTGTTCTAGAATCTGGAGTGCATTGCTCCAGGCTTTTCTCAGTTGCAGAGTTTCCACTGAGAAATCAGGTATTAGGCTGACTTTTATAGACATATCAGTTATGTTTTTTCTCTTACAGTTTTCAATAGTGTTTCTTTGTTCTATGTTTTTAGTATTTTGACTATGATACCCCATGGGGTGTTTCTTGGTCTTGTCCTGATGGCATACCTGTATGCTGTATTTGTATGGATCTGTCTTCCTCGGAGAAGTTTTCTTCTGTCATCTCGTTAATTATCTCGTCTATGCCATTGACCTGCGATTCCTCTCCTTCTCCTATGCCTATAATTCAAAGAGTTAGTCTTTTGATGGTGTTCCAAAATTTGTTGTATATTCTTCTCCTGTGATTTTAATGTCTTTTTCATTTCCTTTGCTTATTTTGCCTAGATTCTCTACTTTATCTTCAGTCCTGATATTCCATCTTCTGCTTGATTTATTCTACTTGTAAGTCCTTGAGTTTTTTAGTTTACATATTAAGTATTTCACCCCCTCTTCATTTCATCTCTTTTTTCTTCAATGTTTCTATTTATTGAATTCAATTCTTACGTCCTGAACTATCTTTGTTATTTCATTTATATATGTACTTGCATTTTGTTGGACATTGCTTAAGTGTTTATTGTTATACTCTTGGAGCTCAGTGAAGTTCTTGTTTGTGTCTTCTTTCAATTTATTGAATTATTTAATAAAGTTTATGATTGTTATTTTAAATTCTATATCCTGTAGATCATCTAGGTAGTTTTCATTAGATAACACTTCTCCAGGCCTAGGGTACTTGATAGAAGACATCTTTTTTTGGCAATTCATGTTGTTTTTGAGATTTTACAAGGCACATAGACTTCTTTGGTTTTGTGCCTGATGTGATAATCTCACCCTCTTTAAATTGGGTCCTTTCAGAAGATGCAGGACCTGAAGTAGATCAGGCAAATCTGGTGGATGAGCTGTTTATTGGACCAGGGAAAGATGGCTCTCAAATCTTGGGTCTAGAGCTTGACTAGGCAAAAAGTGGTCAGAAATGAGGAGGGTTAAAGGGCACAGGTCTGGAACTAGGCTTGCAAGTTTGCAGATGGCATTGAGTTGGGAAAAGGATGAAAAAAGGGAAGAAGTGACATAAGAATAGTGGCTAACTGCTGTAGGATGTCTTTCTGTATGCTGTGAATATACATTGCTATGATTGGTTAATAAAGAAGCTGCTCTGACCTATGGTGAGTCAGGTTATATTCAGGGAGGGAATCCAAGAGAGAGAGACAAGAAGAAAAAAGGCAGAGTCAGAAGAGACACCAGCTTCTGCCAAAGGAGAAGCAAGATGCCAGCAGACTGGTGATTCCACGGCCATGTGGCAAAACATAGATTAATAGAAATGGGTTAATTTAAGATATAAGAGCTAACTAGCAAGAGGCTTGCCATAGGTCATACCATTTGTAAATAATATTAAGCCTCTGAGTGATTATTTTATAAGCAGCTGCAGGTCCAATGGGCTGGGCAGGACTGGAGAAACACGGACCGCAGGGCTGGGAGGGACAGGAGAAACTTCCAACTACAGCTAACAAACAAATATTGTAATTGTCTATTTTTATTGATTCTTGTAAACAAAAACAAATCAAGGTAGAATTTTCTCTGTCCACCATTTCCACAGTCTTGTATGTTGTTTTATACACTAGAATCTAAGATGGCATTAGATTTAACAGGAAGATATCTTTAATTTTTATAAGTTACTGTCTAGGGCATTCCAAGAATACATTAATATTCAAAGGACTCTGCTACCAGATCATATTTGAAAATTAAGAGCTATGTTGTGGAGAAATTACTTATTATTTACTGTCAGTAAGGCTTATGAGAGTGGCTTTCCTAGATAGCAGAATAACTATCCTGAGTGAGAACTTAGAATAGGAAACCTCAACTTAATGCCTATCTGTCTTTAAAAATGATTTTCTTTAAAAGACAGCAACTGAAAGTAAATTGCTCTTATAAGCAGTACCCACACAAGTGGAGATATGTCAGCTACATATGGCCTATTGAGCACTTGGCATGTAGCTAGCTAAAAGTGAAAGGTAACCATTAAATTGACAGCAGATTTGAAAGATTAAGTATGAAGAAATGAATATAAAGATCTCATCATATCAACAGATTTAAAAAAATTTAATTACTTATAGAAAATATTTCAGACACATTAAGTTAAATAAAACAATACTAAGACTAATTTTGCCATTTGATTTCACTTTTTTTTCCTGGGCAGGAATATTTTTTTTCCATGAAAAACAAGAATCAATCTTATGGTTTAAGCCTAAGTGAGTGTGTCTCAGCAGGAGCTACCCACTGGCTTCCACAGTTTTAATTATAGCTCTGATACATAGGAGCTATGATACTGAGAAGTTATTGACTTTTATTTTCCAACTATCATCTATCTACCTATTAATCTATCTATAATTATTTATTAACTTATTGAAAATAGGTTATTCTTCCATACAATACATCCCTACCACAGTTCCCCTCCCTCAACTCTTCCCAGCTTCCCCAGTACCTTTCCTTTCCCTAGATCCACTCTCCCTCCTTTTCCTCTTCAGAGAAGAACAGGCCTCCAAGAAACGACAGCCAAACAGGACAAAACAAAATACACTAAGACAAATGTGGTGGTTTGAATAAAAATGTCCCCCATAGGCCCATAGGGAGTGGCACTATTAGGAATTGTGGCCTTGGAGTAGGTGTGGTTTTTTGGAGGAAGTTTGTCACTAGGAAGTGGGCTTTGAGGTTTCAGAAGCTCAAGCCTGACAAGTGTGTCACTGTTACTTCCTGCTGCCTGCAGATTTAGATGTAAAATTCTCAACTACTTCTCCAGAATGCATGCCGCCATACTTCCCACCATGATGACAGTGGACTAAACCATGGAACTGTAAGCCAGCCCCAATTAAATGTATTCCTTTATAAGAATTGCTGTGGTCATGGTGTCTCTTCACAGCAATAAAACGCTAACTAAGATATCAAGGCAAATGTGATCATATTGAGGCCGAATAAGGCAGCCCAATAGGAGGAAAAGAGTACCAAAAGCAGGCAAAGGAGTCAGAAATATACCCACTCCCACTGTTAGGAGTCCCACAAAAGCACCATGCTAACAATCATATTTGCAGAGAATCTGGTGCAGACCCATGTAGGCCCTGTACTTGTGACTTCAGTCTCTTGAGTCCATATTTGTCCCATTTAGTTGATTTGGTGGGCCATGTTCTCCTTCTTCCCTCCCTCCTCCTCTGACTCCTATATTCATTCTTCCCCTGTTCCATGGGGTTTCTTCAGCTCTGAGGGGAGGGACCCGATGGAGGCCTCCAATTTAGATTGTCTCTCCATATAATGTTTGGCTGGGGGGGATCTCTGCACCTAATCCCATCTGCTACTGGAGGAAGCCTCTTTGATGATGACTGGATAAGACAACTATCTATGAGTATAGCAGAATATGATTAGGAATCATTTATCTATCTATCTATCTATCTATCTATCTATCTATCTATCTATCTATCTATCTA
>CABHPH010152421.1:0-22079 GCA_902168325.1 Peromyscus nudipes | reverse complement strand
CTATCTATCTATCTATCTATCTATCTATCTATCTATCTATCTATCTAACTAACTATTTACTTATTTTGCTAGTGTTGTTTGGTTCCATTCTAGATCTCTGGGCTATCCAGAGTTCAGTTTCTGGCCATCCAGGAAGTGTATTGAGGCTGTGCGCCTCAAATTAAACCAGATATTGGTTGGCTACTTCCATATGTTCTGGGTCGTCATTACCTGAGTACATCTGTGGGCAGGGCAGATTGTAGGTGGAAGGTTTTGTGACTGGATTAGTATCCAGGTTTCTGTTTCTGTAGCCTTCAGAGTACCTTCTTGTGCCAAAAATTAAAACTTATTGATGAAGGCTCCATGCAGGCACCTGCTTGACTTCTCTATGTTCAATGAACAGTGTGATTGTTGTCCTTGAAGATGGGGCCCTACTGTCAGTTTTCAGAGAGTGACCTTCTGACCTAACATCAGCCTGGGTTGTTTAGGGATCTCCATGGGACCTCTTGGCCAACAAATCAACCAAACATAACCCAATTCTACCACTGGAAACCTTGCTTGGCTAACAAAGATGACTAGTTCAGACTCCATATCCTCCATTACAAGGAGTCTACACTAGGGAAATCTTCATAGATTCCAGGAAGTTTCCAGTGTATTAGTTTCTATACCACCCTTCAAATGCCCCACAATCCCAGCTGTCTCTCCCCATATTTTCTCCCTCAATGCCCCTACCTGATCCCCACCTGCCTCTAGTCCACCCAAAAAATATATTCTATTTCCTTTTCTCAGGAAGATCTGTGCTTCCCCCCCATAGCCCTCCTCTTAAGCTTGCTGAATCTGTGGATTGTAGCTTGATTATCATTTACTTAAAAGATAATGTCCACATATAAGTGAATACATACTATATTTGTCTTTCTGGGTTTGGGTTACCATACTCAGGGTGATTTTTTTTTCTAGTTGCATCTTGCAAATTTCATGATGTCATTTTTAACAGCTGAGTAATACTCCATTCTGTAAATATACCATGTATTCTTTATTCATTCTTCAACTGAGGGATGTCTAGGCTGTCTCCAGTTCATGGCTATTATGAATAAAGCTGCTATGAACTTAATTGAGCAAGTGTCCTTATGGTAGAATAGAGCAGCCTTTGCGTGTATGCCCAAGAGTTGCTTAGATAGCTAGGTAGGTCAATTCCCAGTTTACTGAGGAACCACCATATTGATTTCCATAGTGGCTGTACAAGCTTGTACTCCCAATAGCAATGGAGGAACATTCCCCTTGCTGCACATTCTCACCAGCATCACAAGAAACAATCATTTGTGTTCTTGATCTTAGTCATTCTGACAGGTGTAAGATGGAATCTCAAAGTCATTTTAATTTGCATTTTCCTGATGGCTAAGGATGTTGAACATTTCTTTAAGTGTTTCTTAGCCATTTGAGATTCCTCTGTTGATAATAGTCTGTTCAGATCTGCACCCTATTATTAAATTAGATTATCTTTTTGATATTTTGTTTCTTGAGTTCTTTATATCTTTTAGATATTAGACCTCTATGTGATTTGGAGTTGGTAATTTTTTTCCCATTCTGTAGACTGCCTCTTTGATTGATTGATTGATTGATGTTCTTTGCTTTACTGAAGCTTTTCAGTTTCATGAGGTCCCATTTACTGATTGTTAATCTTAGTGCCTGCACTATTGGTGTTCTGTTCAGAAAGTTGCCAATGCATTCATGGCTGTTCTCCACTTTCTCTTCTATCAGGCACAATGGTACAATGTGTCGCGTTTTATGCTGTGAGGTCTTTGATCCACTTGGACTTGAGTTTTATGCTTGGTGACAAATATAGATCTATTTGTATTCTTCTATATTCAGACACCCAATTTGACCAACACCATTTATTGAAGATGCTTTCTTTTTTAAATTGTGTGTTTTTGGCTTCTTTATCAAACATCAGGTGTCCATAGCTGTGTAAATTTATGTCTGGGTTTTCAATTAGATTACGTTGATCAATATATCTGCTTTCATGTCAATAGCACGTTTTATTTTATTACTATAGCTCCATAGTACAACTTGAAATAAGGGATGATGATACCTCTGGAAGTTGTTTTAGTGTTCAAGATCATTTTAGTTATCCTGGGATTTATGTTTTTCCATGTGAAGTTAAAACATATCTATTCAAGGTCTGTAAAGAATGGTGTTGAAATTTTGATGGGGATTGCACTGAATCTGTAGATTCCTTTTGGTCAATGGCCATTTTTACTATGTTAATCCTAACAATCCATGAGCATGGGAGATCATTATATCTTCTGATGGCTTCTTAATTTCTTCAAAGAAGTAAAGTTTCTTTTATTAAAAAAGTTTTTCACTTGTTTGGTTATAGTTACACCAATATATTTTATATTATTTGAGGTTATTGTGAATGGTGTTGGTTTCTTGATTTATTTCTCCACATGTCATTTGTATATAGGAGGGCTACTGATTATTTTGAGTTAATCTTGTATCTAGACACTTTCTGAAAGGAATTATCAGCTGGAGGAGTTCCAGTACCAGTTCTGGTAGAATTTTTAGGGTTACATATCTTAGGTATACTTTCATATCGTCTTCCAATAATGATACTTTGACTTTTTCCTTTCCAATTTGTATCACCTTGATTTAGTTCCATTGTCTTATTTCTCTAGCTAAACTTTAAGTACTATATTGAAATGATATTGAGATAATGGGCAGCCTTGTCTTTTTCCTGACCGTAGTAGAATTGCTTTGAGTCTCTCTTCATTTAATTTGACATTAGGTAAATTGCCTTTATTATGTTTAGGTATGTCCCTTGTAGCCCTAATTTCTTCAGGACTTTTACCATGAAGAGGCACTGGATATTTCCAAAGGCTTTTTCAGCATCTAATGAGAGGATTATGTGGGTTTTTTCTTTCATTTTATTTATATGGTGGATTACATTTACTAATTTTTGTATGTTGAACCATACATACAAAATACTTCATGGGATGAAGGCTATGTGATCTCAGTGGATGATATTTTTGATGTGTTCTTGGATTTACAAGTATTTTATTGAGTACTTTTGCACATATGTTCATAAAGGAAATTGCTTTGCTATTCTCTTTCTTTGTTGAGTCTTTGTGTAGTTTTGGTATCAGTGCTTCATAAAATGAATTGTGCAATATTTCTTCTGTTTCTATTTTGTGGGATAATTTGAGGAGTATTGGTACTAGTTTTTCTTTGAAAGTCTGATTGAATTCTGTGCTAAAACCTTCTGGCCCTGGACTTTCTGTTTTTTTGTTTTTTTTTGTTTTTTCTTTTTCTTTTCTTTTCTCTCTTTCTTTTCTTTTCTTTTTTTGGGGGGTTGGTAGACTTTTAATGTCTGCTCTATTTTACTAGGGGATGTAGGTCTATTTAAATTGATTATCTTGTTCTTGATTTCACTTTGGTAAGTGGTATTTGTTGACAAAATTATCCTTCTTTTAGATTTTCCAATTTGGTGGAGTAAAGTTTTCCAAAGCATGTCCTTATGATTTCCTGAATTTCCTTTGTGTCTGTTGTGTTTTCCTTTCTGATTTTATTAATTTGCATATTATCTCTGTGTCTTTTAATTAGTTTAGATAAGGGTTTGTCTATCTTGTTGATTTTCTCAAAGAAAAAACTCCTTGTTTCACTGATTTTTTTAAAATATCCTTTCTTACTATTTTATTGATTTCAGTCCTCAGTTTGATTATTTCTTGCCATCTACTCCTCTTGGGTATGCTTTCTTCATTTTGATCTAGATCTTTCAGGTGTTCTGTTAAGTTGCTAGTATGAGATCTCTACATTTTTTTTATGTAGGTGCTTAGTATAATGAACCTTCCTTTTAGCACCACTTTCACTGTGTCCCATCATTTTAGGTATATTGTGCATTCATTCTCATCAATTTCTAGAGTTTTTAATTTCTTTCTTTACTTCTGTCTTGATCCATTTTTATTCAATAGAGAGTTGTTCAGTTTCTATGAGGTTGTAAGTTTTCTGTTATTTCTGTTGTTGGCATCCAGCTTTAACCCATGGTGGCCAGATAGGATGCAGGGAGCTATTTTCATTTTCTTGCATCTATTGATGCTTGCTTTGTTTCTGAGTATGTAATCCACTTTGGAGACTGTTCTGTGAGGTGCTGAGAAGAAGGTGTATTCTTTTGTATTGAGTTGGAATGTTCTATAAACATCTGTTAGGATCTCTTGGTTCATTACATTTTTAACTCTAGCATTTCTTCGTCAAGTTTTTGTCTGGATGACCTGTCCATTTCTGAGAGTGGGATATTGAAGTCTCCCACTATCAGTGTGTGAGGTCAATGTGTGATTTAAGCTGTAGAGGTGTTTCTTCTACAAAAGTGGGTGCCCTTGTGTTTGGGGCATAGCATAGGTGTTAATAATTGAAAGAACAACGTGTTTTTTGTTTGTTTGTTTGCTTTTTTGCTTTGATGATTATGTAGCATCCTTATCCATCTCTCTTGATTAATTTTGGTTTGAAGTCTATTTTGTTAGATGTTCATATGGCTACACCAGCTTGCTTCTTAGGTCCCTTTGCTTAGAAAATTATTTTCTAACCCTGTACTCTGAAGTACTGCCTATCCTTGATTTGGGGGTATATTTCTTGCATGCAGCAGAGGATGAATCCTGTTTTTGCATCTATTCTTTTAATCTGTGTGTTTTTATTGGGGGAATTGTGACTATTATTGGGGGAATTGTGACTACTGATATTGAGAGATATCAATGAAAAATAATTGTTAATTTCTGTTATTTTGTTGCTGCTGCTGGTGGTGGTCTATGTGTGTGTGTGTGTGAGTGTGAGTGTGTAATGTGTGGTTTCCTTCTTTTGGTTTCGCTGATGTGATATTATTTATTTCCTGTGTTTTCAAGGGTGTACTTATTATCCTTGGTTTGGATTTTTCCTTCTAGCACCTTATTAAGGCTGGATTTGTAGATAGACATTGATTAAAATTGATTTCATCATGCAATATCTTATTTTCTCCATCTATGGTGATAGAAAGTTTTCCTGGATATAGTAATCTGGGCTGAGATCTTTGATCTCTTAGCATTTGAAACATATCTGCCCAAGCCCTTAGGTCTTTTAGAGTCTCTATTGAGAAGTCAGGTATAATACTTACAGATATGCCTTTATATGTTATTTGGTCTTTTTCCCTTGCAACTTTTAATATTCTTTCTTTGTTCTTTATGTTTAGTGTTTTGATTATTATGTGATGAGGGGACTTTTTTTGGGTCCAGTCTATTTGGTGTTCTATAAGCTTTTTGTACCTTTTTAGGCATCTACTTCTTTAGGTTATTGTAGACGAATTTCTAAACAGTCTTATTAAATAAGAAACACAGAGCCAAATACAGGGGTAATAGCCAAAGAGATCAGAGAAATAGTGAATAGCCATGACTAACCTTAGCTTACCACCTCGCAGTAGCTTCCCAAGAGAGAGCTTCTTCCTGTCTAACCTGTACTTTTATTGCCTTCCTGTTCTGCCTTCTCATTGGCTCTAAGCCCAGCCACATCACTTCCTTGTCTATACAGACCTCCAGGTACTAGAATTAAAGGTGTATGTCACCACACTTGGCTATGTCCTTGAACACACAGAGACTCTGCCTGCCACGTGATTGGATTAAGGGCATGTGCTACCACTGCCTGACTTCTGTTTATGGCTGGCTATGACCTCTGATCTCCAGGCAAACTTTATTTATTAACATACAAATAAAATCACATTTCAGCACAAATAAAATATCACCACAGGTTATGAAAATTTTCTTCTACAATTTGTTAAAGTTATGTTTTGGACCTTTGAGATGATATTCTCCCCATTCCTCTATTCCTATCCTTTTTAGGTTTGGTGTTTTCATAGTGTTCCAGATTGCCTGGATATTTTATGTCAGGATTTTTTTTTATTTAAAATTTTCTTTGACCAGTGTATCCATTTCTTCTATCATATCTGCAACACCTTAAACTCTCTCTCTCTCTCTCTCTCTCTCTCTCTCTCTCTCTCTCTCTCTTTTTACCACTTAGACATGCTATTTATTCACATAGGCTAGAATAAACCATAGCTTCTTAAACTGTGGGTCATAATCTTAGATAGGATTATAAAACAGAATTGCGGGGCCCACAAGAAGTTGACAATAGAAAAAGAATTCTGAAAGCACAAATGAGAGTTAACACAAAATAAATATGCATGGTTCTTATGCATTTCTGGCAGCATTCGCCTGCGTTGTATCACACGACCTCACTGAAGCCTTGGTTCTGAACATAGCATTGTACACTCAGTCCTCATGCCATACAACAATGGAGAAGGCAAGCTGAAACACCTCAGTTACCCGAAACACCTGAGATTGTTATGTGTTATGAATTTACTGTGCATATAATGTGATAGAAAACAAAAGCCTTTTAGTATTTCCCTGCCGTGACTCCTCAGAATATCAATATCAAATTTAAACTCTCTTTTTTATCTCTTGTATTCTGTTGGTAAAGCTTGCCTCTGTAGCTACTGTTTGAATTCCTGTATTTTTCATTTCCATTATTCCCTCATTTTGTGATTTTTTTTATTGCTTCCATTTCCCTTTTTCAGGTCCTGAACAGTTTTATTAGTTTTCTTCACTTGTTGGTTTGTTTGTTTTTGTCCTTCTTTAAGGGATTTAGTCATTTACTCCAATTGTTTGTTTGTTTTTTTCCCTGGCTTTCTTTGAGGGATTTATGCATTTACTCAAGTTGTCTATTTCTTTTTTTTGCTTTGTTTTCCTGGATTTCTTTAGGGATTTATTCATTTTCTATTTATGGACCTCAAACATCTTTATATAGCTGGTTTTAAGGTCTTTTCCTGTGCTTAGGCTATATTGGAATATTCAGGGGCTGTTGTGGTAGAATAAATAGCTGGGGTCTCCTGGAAACATAGTGCCCTGGCTGTTATTGATTGTGTTCTTAGGCTGGTGTCTAGGCATCTGGGTTTGGGGTGAGTATAGGTCTAGGTGCTGAATTCTGGGTTTGTATTTGATGGGTGGGTGTTTTGTTCCTTTGCATCGTCCATTTTCTCTTTGGAATTTTGAGAGTGTGTTGGCTGCGTGTTGCCTGTTTTATTGGCCTACTATGTTGATGTGTTCACAGGAATGTTTGCTAGTGTTACAGGCTGGAAGAAAGGGATACTAGGAGAAGGTAGCACTAGGAGCAATCCTGAGTATTGTGTTCGGGGCTCCATAGAGAGTGGAGAAGTTCCACAGGAAGTGTACCTGTTCGTCTGGCAGGCATGGCCTGTGGTTGAGCAGGGGCTGTGTGCCAGAGTTGGGGGCTGGGACAAAGCCACAAGGGAGGGGAGAAAAGGTCAGGAGTGGATGGTTTGTGGGATCCACAGGAGGCCTGGGTAGCAGGGAGGGGAGGCTGCTGCTGCTGTTCTGTTGCAGTGCAAGGAGAGACCCTGGGAATTTGTTCTGGGGAACAGAGAGAGTGGAAAATGCCTGCAAGCAGCCTACTTGGTCTTCTGGCCTTGCTTTTAATGGAGTTGTTAGAGCACTTAAAATGATTATGTGGTTTGCATATTTATGTTACAAAGCACTGCACTAGGAAACATTTGTGACATATTTAATTTGTGATACCTTGACATCAAAGGTATAATATCTGGAGTTGAATTGCTAAGTTTGAATTATGGCTCTCCACTTTATATCAAGGACTAACCCTCACCAATCCTCTGCATTCTCACTTTTAAAATGGAGATGAAGGGTAGCTGCTGCCTTGGCAATTAGGAGGTGCCAGAGACAGTAGTTGGTTCAAACTTAGTAATGAATATTACTCATTACTTCAAATGATAACTGTGCTCTGCTCCTCCAATTCAGTGCTAATCATCACAAGTTGGTCAGGAGATGCAAAGAGCAGTTTTCTCATTTCTCTAATTTCTATATTTGAAGCATTTTCAATTATCTAATGAAAATACCATATTTTCATTAAACTTCAAACTTATGTTCTCTGTTATGGTCTGAACATGCTTGCCAAATAATATGGTGGGAGCTTGGTCCCCAGAATGGTGGTTTGAGAAGGTCGGCCTTTGAAAGTTGTTTGGGTCCCAAGGGTACTATCTATATAACAAGGGCTTTATGAGTTCTCATTCTTGCTCCTCTGCCACATGAAGACAGACTGTCTATGATTATCCTTCTGCCTCTGCTGTGAGGCTCCATGAAAGGACCCACTCCAGATTATTGGGGTTTTGATTCTAGCATATCTTTTGAGGCCTGCAAGCATACCTAAGTAACCCAGAACTCCATTTAAATTGAACTGTGCAAACACGCCTTTCATAATAATGCACTTAGCAACCCGTTGTCATCTTAGGACCCCCATCTGCATCAGGTAGCATGTACATAATTTTAAACAAGGAAATTAGTTACTCCTTTTAGCAGCTCCTCAATAATACCCTTTTCCTATTCAAACACATCCTGGAACACATGGGCTGACCTGAACTAGTTTTGGGTTTATCTGTAGTAAGAAAAAAAAATGTGCCCTTTAGGTGAACTTTTAGGAAGTGTGTGGGGTCCTCTTTCCCTCTCAGCCTGTTGGCCGCCAAGTCAAAAGAGCAAGAGGCAGTAGTGACAACAGAAAGCTTTGTATGCAGCTCATGAGCACTAATGGAGACAGGCCTCTGAGAGTCAAACTTTGGTGAATCAGCTCAACTTTATTCCGGAGTATAAGGAATATATAGGATTGGGGAGTGTGGGGACAAACCCTAATTTGAATTAAGTGGCACACTCCTATCACAAGGCTTAGTATGTGGCAGTAGGGTCCTATCAAAATGGCTAGAGCACTTGCCTAATTACCATATGGGTCATCAAAGAAAGAGGATTTGCAAGTAATAGTGTCAAGGGTAACCCCTGAGATAAGTCAGGTATCCTGGACCTAGAGACATACTCCAGATAAGACTGGGTAAAGAGCAAGAGGCCTTGCTGGGGAGCGAGGGAGTTTCAATATTGCCAAGCTAAGAGAAAACTACCAGGCTATGGTATACTGCTAACTCTACCAGTCAGCAATGTCTTCCAATAAGGAAACATCTTGTATTTACCATTTTAGGTATAAGTGGATGTGTATATGATTAAAAACAAATGAATTATGAGAAAGGACATGCATAACAAAGTTATTTAACTTTAATTTGTCTATCAAATGGACAACTACCCAAACTCTGACATTCGAAACCAAACTCCTCCTCTTGAGCTCTATAGTAAAAAGCCACAAACAATAACTAGAATCCTTGAATACTCTCACTCATGTGGCTCACTGTCATTCTTGACAGTGTATTTCTTTCTGACCCCTTTGAATAGTTTCCTTGCAATATGTATGGGCCTTTATTTCAAGTTCTTTATTAAGAAGCAAAGATCCATATATACAAGCCACATTATATGAACTGAACATGTTTTATTTAGGAAATATATATGTATATACATATATGTATGAAATGATAATTAGTGAAATAAAGAGGCCATGAATTTGAAGAAAAGTGAGGAGGGGTATATGGGAGGGTTTGGAGTGAAGAGTAGGAAAGGAGAAATGTAATAATCAGATTAGTATATCAAAAAAGGAAGCCACCTGGAAATATCTGGCACAGATATCAAACACATGTAACATATTCCACCTTCAGAAGTATGAAGAAATAACTATATATTATTTTTAAATGTCCCAGTATGAGGTATTCTGCTAAAAAAGCAGAAAATGGACTAAAACATTCCCCTTGGACATTTGAGGGCAAGGATACACATTCCACTTTATTTTCTTTCATCTTCACTGTTCTACATATAAAAAGCTGTCGACAAATATTTGTTTGTTTTATTCCATTATGTGTATTAGTGTTTGTCTGAATGTAGGTATATGCACCACATGTGTGGTATGTGGATAGAAGAGGGCATTGGATTCCCTGGTGGTTGTGAGCTATGATGTGTGTGCTAGGAACAGAAACCAGGTCCTCTGCAAGGATCACAAATGCTCTTAAACATGGAGCCATCTCTCTAGCCTCCAACAAATAATTGTCTAAATCATAAAAACTGAAATATGCATCTCTGAAATACAGATTAGGTGACTGGAATAATGTATGGAATATCTCTGAGACCACACTGAGATCCTAAAATAGACTTGTTTCTCATGGCAATCTTTCAGATTATTACATTGAGTCCAACTGCTCTGTTTGAGGATTATATACCACATATTCTCTTCCAGAAGGCATGGAATGTTTGCAAATGGAAGAGAATGTGTAACGCTTGATAAACCTTAATTCCTGTGGTGGTTTGAATAAAAATAGCCCCCATAGGCTCATGGATTTGGGTGTTTGGTCACCAGAAAGTGGCACTATTTGAAATTATCTTAAACAAAATAAAGGGAGTGATGACCCCAGAGAAAGACCTCACCCATGTCAGCTTCAAACCTGTGAAAAAGAATTAAATAACATCTTAGTCAGTGACAAAATTATTTAAGACCCAGTAAAAATGTATTTGAATGAAGGGGCCATGTTCCAGCTCCAGCAAGCAGAAGAATTTGTCAGCTTCAGTCACATGGTTCTGGCTTTAGAATCAAAGATATGAGAAAGGAGTTGTGGAGTTTCCCTCTGTGGCTAATGAAAGCTGTGAAGGCCACTTGTGTATGTCAGGAGTGTCCCTGCATGGAGTCCCAGAGAGATCATTGCATGAAGCTATGAAAGAGAAGACTGGAGACCACAAGATGTTGGAGATGCCACAGTTGGATGCCTGCCAAGCAGAGCTGAAGACTGGGTGTGGAACTAGCCCCCCAAAGAGAAGTATGTTTCTGTCCACGAATCTGAAAGGAATTGGAGATCTTAAGAGTGTTTTGACATCAGATGTGGAGAGTCAGGGTCTATAGTTTGCCCTGCTGGTTTTTGTTCTAGTTTTGGCCCAGTATTTCTCCACTGTGTTCTCTTTCCTTCCTTTTGGAATGGTAATATATGTTTTGTGACACTATATGTTGAAAGTTTGTGAAATGCTTTTTGATTTTTATCTTATAGGGCATTACAGTTAGATTACCTTGAATCTCAGAATAGATTTTGACTCTGAACTTTAAGTGTTGAACTTTTACATACAATGAGGACTTTTGAAGATGATCTGAATGCAATTTTGCATTATGATATTGCTACAAGACTTTGGGGACCAGGGAGTAGAATGTGGTGGTTTGAATAAGAAATGCCATTCCCTGATGATCAAGAATTCAAATTAATAAATCAGGGAATGGCACTATTGAAAAAATTAGGAGGTGTGGCCTTGTTGGAGAAATTATGTCACTGGGGATGGGCTTTGAGGTTTCAGAAACCCATGCAAAGCAGAGAATCTTTCTCTTCCTGCTGATGCCTGACCATCTGGATATAGGACTCTTAGATACCATGTGTGCCAGCCTGCTGTCATGCTCTCTGCTATGAGGATAATGGGCTAAACCTCTGAAAGTGTAAGCAAGTCCAAATTAAATTATTTATTTTATGAGTTTCCCTAGCCATGGTGTCTCTTGACAGAAATAGAACACTAAGACAATGCCCTTCTTTGTTCTGAAGTCATGTGTTCTTTCCTGTTTCTAGTATTTGGAAAACATTCTTCAAATGAAGTAAGAGAGTAGTGATCAACTGCTATTCTATATCCCTGCCTTGGCAGAATAGAGATATGTTTAGATAGTCCACTCAACACTAATCTTTAATCGGAAGAAACAATTAAAATGGGGAGTACAGAAAGCATACATTTTCTTCTACAATGCTGGAAGGAACTTATCAGTAGATCCTGCATGAATCACTCTTTTGGCTATCCTCAACGTTTACATGAATTGGTCAGTCTGGGTTTCAAGCCTATGTAGGCAGAGAAAACTACAAACTAAGCAAAGCCTATCCCACTGGGTTCTGAGGATTGTTTTTATATTCTTTAGGGAACAAAAGAATTACAATCCCTCAGGGTTTCTGCCTGGAGCACCATCTCACTGTGATTTAATAAAATCTGAGTGAATGTTGGGCCAGACTATGATACCTCCTTGATTCAGCCATTATAACAGAGAATATTGCCTCTCTAGTATTATAGGGCACAAAAAGACAACCTTTAGTCATTTTTCTTCTATGCAACTTACATGCTATGATATAAAGCAGAAAAATGGTCCTAACACCAACTCAGCCTTTCTATAGGGCGTTCTTAAGAAAAAAGATATAGATAAACTAAAAATATTAATTAAATAGTTTATCTATGATATCTACATGATGACAAATATATTTTATGAATTGTGAATCTAGTGAAAATACTTTATCACTCTTGGAAAAACGTAAAATAATAATTTTGTACAAACTTCAGAAGTTACACTGCACAAACAGGTGAGCAGAAGGTCAGTTGCTTCTGGCAACTTTCATAGACAAATTTATAAATCAAGTAACAGTTGATTCAACCACAGGGCATGGTCTTGCTTCAAATCTTTCTCTGGAGCTGGACTTTCGCCTAAATCCTGCTTTGGACTGAACTATTCTGTTTCTGCCTTCCTCTTGTGGTTGAAGGAAAATACTTATTTGCTGCTCAAATAAACACTGCTCTTGTGAAAAAGAAACCAATTACACTTTAATGACCTTGGGAAGTTTCCTGGTTCCCATCGTATCAACTTCAAACTCCTTTGTCAAGCTTTCAGGATGCCCAACTACTGCCAAACAAACACGCTTTCCCAGGAGTGCATTCCATGCCCTTATTCCTTTTGTTCATCACATATAAAATTGCTTCCCACTCCTCAGGTTCTGGCTGACATTTAAAGCTCCATTTATGTTCTTGTTTCTGTTTAAAGACTTCATTGTTTCTCTCAGTTATTTTAGGAACATTTGATCAGTGTCCACATCACATAGATACCTCCTAGCTTTGTTCACTGTCACTTAAGGTGTTAGGTGGTATTTCTAAGCTTGCTGCCAACTATCACCTAACACCTGACTGTTTTGTTCTGAGGATTCTGAGGCTCACCCTACAATGGAGATGTTTCTGACAATTATAGCTATCTCAGTTATAAAGAGGTTCCTGGACTTTAGGAGCTCCTATTATAGAAAATCATAACATCAAGAGGCCATTTTGAAGGACCTTCCATAACACATAGATCTTGGTAGATATTGCATACATATTTGACAAATGGATGAATTAAGGTGTCAGAAAAGAGATTCAAAGATGGAGTTGGGATCTGACAAAACTCTTAATACTGAACTTCAATTATATATTTCTAAAATTGTTGCTCAAAAACAAGCCTTTGTTTCATATGCATGTGACTGTGTGGGAGATATTTATGGGGAGGAAAATGTGGTAGAAGGGATGGTAGAGAATCAGGAGGAGAAAGTGGTCAGTAGGCATGCACGCATGTACAAAATTGTCTAAGAATGAACTTAAATGATTAAAAAATAAACATTTGTCAAATTAATGGAAGTCTTTTCTCATAATAATATTCACATTTGCTATCTTATTTGAATTAGCAAACTGTGAGAGATGTAAACTTTTCCTATTATTATTAGGAATATGATGGAAACAGAACAAACATGTAGAAGACACATTAGAAGTAGGACCCAAACCAACGAGAACAAATTAGTCCCATACTCCAGCCTTGGCTACTTTTGTTGGAAGACTTGGGAAAGAGGAAGGGGAAGTAAAGAATATCAGGAAATAGCTAGCTTTTCTAGTGTAGTTCTGATTCCTGCTTGTGCTTAGATCCACTGAACTGTCTATTCAGTGAGGACACTCTGAAAAAGCTACTGGTTTCACCCTGCAACAGAAATGTGAGAGCTGAAATTTGGGTGAACATTTTTAATAAAGCCATAATTTCTGTTTTGTTAAGCAGTGATAAAGGTTTAAAAAGCACTTATCTTGAGATGTGGAAATAATTCAAACCATGGGCTTTGGAAACATAAATAAGTAATTTATTTTCTGCTTTGAAAATGATACTTTAATGGAGTGGTATCACCATACTGTTATTATATAAAAAGAATGCATTTTAGGGGTAGAATATGTTAAAAGGTGCAGTAAACAGAGTAACATTTTGCTAATACTGTCTTGTAAACTATGGCAGTGTAATATCAATCAAGTGATGGAGTTACTAGCCATATATTATGTCTAAAAATTTTGTTAAACACCTGTGAAAAATCTTTGGCTATATTTTCTATTGAAGAAGACACCATAAGACATCTTGGATAGCACTGTATCATGAAGGAGGAGCATGACAAATTTATCATTGTTTATTCATGTGATCATATTTATTTTCTATTACTACATAGCAAATTACTTCAAACTAAGCATGTTAAGAATACATGCATTTGGCCCTGAAAAACTAATTGGTGTGCTCTTTCCTGGGGAAGACATCTCCAAATTACAGCTTTCCTCAGTTGCTTATAACTCTTTGTGTGTGGTTGAGGACTCATAAGCTTTCCACTATATCTACTTTGGCATGTCTACTGTTGTCTATGTTAAGCTCATTTTTCAACAGACATGTTGGTGAAACTTTATGGGTGTAGCTTTTGACATTCATAGGAGACACAATCTCACAGCAAACTCCCTGATCCTCTGGCTCTTACCGTATTTCATCCCTTCTTCTGTAATGATCACTGAGCCTTAGACGTGGGAGTGTTTTGTAGATATATCTATTGGGACTGGGCTCCACAACTCTGAATTTTGATTGGTTGTGGTTTTCTGTAGTAGTGACAAATGGTCAGTCCTGAAAACATACATACATACAATTAACATTATTTGATTTGAACAGGTTATATTTAGGTATATATACATGCACATACGTAGACATGTATGTATACAATAACAATTAGTGAAAAAAGAGGTCATAAATTTGAGGGATATGGATAGAGGATATGGAAAGGTTAGGATGGAGGAAAGGGAAGTAAGAAATATTGCAATTATCTTATAATCTCAAAATTAAATGAAACAAACAAAAATATGACTTGCATTTATTATCTCACAGGAGCTTGCGCACAGCCTATCTAGATCTTCTGCTTAGTATCTTGCAAGGCTGAAATAAAAGTATTGACTTGGTTCAGTTGCTTTGTCAAGGTCCCTCAGGTTTGCACATTTTAGTATCTTTTGGTTGTTTGATTGAGGCTCTGTTCTTTGGTTGGCTATTAGTTGAGGGATGTTCTGAGCATCTAGGAGCAACTCAGTTCTTTATCATAGGGACAGACTCTCATGAGTCCTGTGATGAGATAGCTTAAGTCCTTTGGGGAAGGAGGGGATTTTTTTGGCTTCTGTTTATGCCTTCTAGTACCTCTTTTAAATAATTTATCTCACCAGATCAGGCCCCTGCATAGAATAATCTCACCTTCACTTAACAAAAATCAACTGATTTAGGGACCTTAATTGCATTGATAAAAATTCCTTCTTTTTTGCCTAATAATAAAAGTAAAATTCAGGAATTTAATCTCATCATATTCACAGCCCTGACCTAGGAAGAACTATTTTAAGAGTTGTATCTATTGCATTGGCAAATCAGAAGGCCAAAACATTTTTTCGTTTGTAAGGCAATGGGATGAGTGGAGTCATGAGTATATATATTTTTAATTAAAATATTAAAATAAAACTTTTCTTCATTGAATTTGATAGAATTATATACTTTCTTTCTCCAAATATGGAACATATCCATCACTCACTTTAAATTTGATTTTATTTTAGGTGTATGCCTGTTTTGCCTGAATATATGTCATTGTGTCGTATGCTTACACAATACCCGGGGAGTCCAGAAGAACATGTAAGAGCCCCTAGAACTGGAGGTACAAATGATTGTGGGCCAGACCATCTGGAAGAGCAGCCAAAGCTGTTAACCATTGAGACTTCTCTGCAGCCTCACTGGTCACTGATACATGTCATATTTGTAAAAGGTAAGTAAATCTCAAAAATTGTACATGTATTAGTTCATGCATATAAAAATTTGATATTGCATTTTTCTCTGTTTCACTTTTGTTTTAAATTTATTTACTTTTTGAGAGTTGCATATATATTTATATATATATAGTAGTCTTATCAGATCTACCTGCTACTCCCTCCATGCCTCCAATCTTCCCAGGACTATATAACCATCTTCTTCCTGGCTTCATGTCCTCTTTTATAATAATAATTATTATCATTCTCAAGTTCAATTAGTGCTCACTAGATGTACATGGGTATAGGGACATGCACTAACCTTTGGAAGATGATTACTGTTAGAATAGGTTATGAATATTGCAGTCTTCTTCATGGGTTTAATGGTTTTATAAGTGATATTTCTCTGTGCAGATATCCAGGAAAGGCTATGTGAGGGCATAATAAAAAAACCAGATGCTAGTCAGGAAGAGAAAGCTTACCACAAAATGAACTGACTGGAACCCTGGTTTTGTACTTCTCAGCCTCATGTTTATGAGAAATAAATTTATGCTGTTTAAAACAGCTAGTCAGTCATATGTGTGGAAGCCAATGCAGACTAAGACATTAAATGTGCTTAATTGAATTATTCACCATTTACTTGACCTCCATTTCTGTCTCTAAAAGTTCTAAAGGTTCTGTTGCTTGAAGTTCTCCTCATTCAATCAGGTGATGAGTTCTGCTGTGATCAGACCGAGCCTTGAGGTTATTGAGGCTCCTTGAACATGAGTCATCTCACTGACATAAACTCAAGTTTGACCAAGGGTTCTTGAAATGAATAACAAAAGATAATCTTGTCACTCAGAAAATTCCCAGAGTTTAAGAAGCTGTGTGCCAAACACTGTAGTCAAATGTTAAATATACTTTTCACTATACCACAAGGGTACTAGCAACTCCATGTGCTAGAATCTTGAATCCAGTGTTGTCTAAGTCCAATCATGTCAGGGACTGCTATTGAGAGCCTATGTGTCAGGGACTTGTTCCCTACCTCGTCTGTGGCACTATTGGGAGTGGGGGGGACCTCCAATCTCGTAAAAGGTTATTAGTCCCTAGGAATATGCATGTCCCCAAAGGGAATGGTGGGATGAAGGTCTCCTTCCATCTCTTTTTGCTTTCTTGTTATGAGATGATCAGATTACTTCAGCATATGCTCCCTTTTACAATGAATGGCTTTACCACAGACCCAAAGCAACAAGATCAAGTGATTGTGGGCTGAAACCTCTGAATTATAACAACTAACAAATAATTCCTCTTCATAAATTATCTCAGGAATTTGTTACAGTGGAAGGAAAATGACAAGCACAGATATCAATGCTTGAAAAAGTTATGCATATCTGTTCATATATATATACATATATATTTAATTATAATTGTATATATTCTGGAGAATCCTCAGTGTTCCTGGATACATTGTGCTATGTTTTAGCTCTGCAGAGGACTTTTAATTAGCTAACTGCCTCCAGGTATAGCTTGTCCTGCTCATATTTATAATTGCATTTCTTACTAGTTCTGGAAATCAAGCACATTGCTGTCAGCTGTTGCCTGATCCAGAACAGTGGAGTTTTTCTCAGTTATTTGAGTTTTTTTTTTTTTAACAATCTATTCTTGCTTTGAGGATCATAAGAGCAATCTTCATGCATAGAAATGCCTTCAAAAGTTTTTACACTTTTTCTTTGGGTATGTCCTGTATCACACTCCCACAAGTATTTCTCAGCTGAAACTGTGCCTATTTTTCCATGCCATCATTTTATTTTCATGTATGCTTGTGCTATAGGCATAATGTAGTTTAAACTGTCCTTCAGTGATTTAACACGACTGTTAACTATCCTGTACAGGAGGATGAGGATTCTTTTATTTTTGTGTTTCATCTGGCAGGGAAGCAATATTTGTGGTGTCAGAAACAGGCACAGGTAATCATCAAAGACAAGAAAGGAGAAGCAAATAAAGAAGAATATGAGAAGCAAAGAGAGGGGAGGAGGTCCAGCAAAAGAAGAGGAAAACAGTCTCAGCAGCTTACAGTCAATGATGAAACCACATTCAAACATAGCTTTTAAAGTAATTTAACGTTTCAAGTGATCCTTTTGAAGGTAGCCTAGATCAGGCCATTTGGACTAATGGAGCCTAGATTCAGCACAAAACAGGACAGAAAATCAAGGTGGACTGAGGAGACTAGGTTTGAGTGACAGCTAGAATTGATTTCAATGTGGAGTGCAAGGTATTTTGGCTCTATTTAAGGGGGAAAGTTTCTTTAGTTAGAAGAGATGGAGTAGGAGAATTTGATTTTATGTCCCTAGTAGGAAGGACACTGATCTCTGCAGCCCAGACTGTGAAAGAAGGCACCATATCTGATAATGTTTTGGACAAATATGATGGAAATGAAAACAAACTACTGAGCAATCCATGGGAGCAAAGTGGGATGGCATAAAGGTTCAGTTACTAAGGTGCATGACCAGAAACACTGTTACTTAGTCACTGAGGAGGAAGATTTATTCCATCTTCTATTGTGGGCCACACTGTGTTGTACTGCTGCAGTCAGATGCTGAAGGATTTCTGTTTTACTTTTGGCACAGAGTTGGCTCCTTGCTGACAATCCCTTATGAAAAATTAGCAGCAATGATATTAATCACTTTCTGTGGGAGTTTTATTTCTCTACCCTGCTAGGGATTTGTTTTCTTCTTTTGTCTACATCCCCACCTCCCTGGTGCAAAAAAATTCCCCACAAAAGAAAACCAAACCTAATGAACCAAAAAATATTCTTTTAAATGCAGGTGTTTCAGGTGGAATTAGGTATAACGAGGAAATCAGGTGCTAGTCATATCCTGGGATATACAAGAGGCAATGTGTAATTAATTCCATTGTTGTAGCTGAAGTTTTCTCCAGTCCTTCCCAGCACCACAGACCCCGAAACCACTTATAAAATAATCACTCAAAAGCTTATATTAATTAAACTGCTTGGCCATTAGCTCAGGCATACCACTGACTAGCTCTTTCACTTAAACTCAGCCCATTTCTGTTAATCTATCTGTTGCCACGTGTTCTGTGGCTTTACCTGTTGCCCTTACATGCTGCTCCCTGGACGGCAGGCTGGCGTCTCCTGACTCAGCCTTCCTCTTCCCACCTCTTCTCTTCTCTGTTTGTCCCACCTATCCTTCCTGCCTGGCTACTGGCCAATCAGCATTTTATTTATACAGAGTGATATCCACAGCATATTGTTATGTCATACACAGCATGCTTGAATCCTATGGTAGGGCTGCTTGGAATGGTAAGCAAATCCTCCCTCACCCCAGTCCCCACTCCTGCAAACAAAAAAGAAGTGGTTTTGAAGATTAAAAAAGGTACTTGTATATTTTCTGTTAAAATAACAAAGTTCTTGAGTCTGGGTAACTTATAAAGAAAGAAATGTGCTCAGCTAATGGTTCTAGAGGTCCAAAAACATGACCTGGCTCTTCTTAGCTCTGCTGAGAAGTTCATGGTAGATTTCAGTTCAGCGGTGTGAACACATGTGAGACCAATAAATCCCATGAGAAGGTAGGAGGCCAGTGATCCTGAAGGGACCCGTAATGACTTCATTCAAGGTTCTTACATGTTCAACCACCTCTCAACGTTATTCAGGCTCAAACACATGAAACATTGTGGACATGGCATATCCAAATGACAGTTGATCTTCTTTGATCAACAAATTCAACTCATCCGATGCAAAAGAGTAATGGAAAGTGGGAAATGGGAGATTGATTTCTGAGTGAGTGGGTGGGTAGATGAGAGATTTCAGCAGGGTAGATAGATACACACACACTTGTAGACAGGAGCTTTTAAAAGGGTAGTTTACAGACCTCAGGATATAGGTAGTAATAAGACTCTTGCCTAACACATGTAAAACTTTGGGCTTGACTCCAACTACAAAAAGAACAAAATAAAACAGTGCAGAACAGCAACAAACAAAAAGCCAATTTATTTTGGGACCAAGTGTCTTCACAATTAACTGTTGTGTTCTACAACACCATTATCTCTAACTATCACCATTGGTACAATTTCCTACACTTTTGTTTTTCTTTTTTCATTTTTTTAAAATTAAACAAGGTATTTTGCTGTGCTGAAATTCAATATATAGACCAGGATGACTTTTAACTCACAGAGATTCTCCTGCCATTGGTTCTTGAGTGTTGGGATTAAAGGTATTGTGCTAGATAGTTTTATGTGAACTTGACAGAAGCAAAAGTCATCTGAGAGGAGGGAACCCCAATTAAGAAAATGCCTCCATGAGATGGGGTTGTGGCAGGCCTGTAAGGCATTTTCTTAATTAGTGATTGATGGGGGAGGGCCCAGCCTGTGGTGGGTGGGGCCACCCCTGGGCTGGTGGTCTTGGGTTCTATAAGAAAGCAGGCTGAGGAAGCCAGGAAGCAGCACCTTCAATGGCCTCTGTGTCAGCTCCTGCCTCCAGGTTCCTGGCCTGTTTGAGTTCCTGTCCTCATTTCCCCCAGTGATGGACAGGAACAAGTGTGAGCCAAATAAACTGTTTTCTTCTCAACTTACTTTTTGGTCATGATGTTTTGATCACAGCAATAGAAACCCTAACTAAGACAGGTGTGTACCACCACATCCATCCCACATGTACTTTTCTATCAAAAGCTGGTTTTATGTTATTACTGAGAACCCGTTAAGAATTGCATAAGCTTATTTTATCGTGTTGTTATTCCCAGGAGGTTTGTGTTGGAAGAAATAGGCATTATTCACCTCTGTTGTCCCTGTATCTGTCACAGTGCTTGCACTTTGTAGGTGTTGTACAAGTGTTTAATGAATTCCGTATTCAAAGTAATCCAGAGGATAATCAGATTTTTCTGGCTACTCCAGAAGTGTCTGGTATTAAACAAACTGTATCTGAAGTGGCATTCATTTTTTTTTTAAGCCAAACTTAGGTGTTACCATGAATTGCCTATGAACACAGCTGGCTCTAATTTCTTGCATTATCTATGCACAAATGTATATTAATATTTCTCTTTGTAGACCAAAAGGACTGACAGATCTTTTAAGCTGTCACTCGTGATCTCTGACTTTTTCATCTTTTGTGTTTCTCTACTCTGTGCTCTCTTTACAGATCTTCTGCCATAATCTGTTGGTTTTGTTCTGCTCGGTATTGTTAGTATGTCCTATGTTTATACTACCTCCCTTGCTCACCCCTTCTTCATCCTTCTCCATTCTGCTCAATGCTGCAGGACATTGGAATTTCCATACGGGCTCTACTCATTGGGCTTGTTGGGTGCCACAAGCAGGAGCCATGTATGGAAGGAAAACGTAGAGAGCAAATGTCACTAGTTGCTTGGTCCTTCCCAAGCTTCTACCGGGTAGTCCTTGTAGTGTTTCAAACTAGTAAGTTCGGCATTATCATTGGTCCTTTTGTCCCTTCAGTTCTCTTATGCAATGGTCCCTGACCAAGCCACCTGATGTGAACTTATCTATTGTTGATTTTTTTCACCTTTCTTGCAATTCTGAGTATTCTGCTAATTTCCAGTCATAGTCCTGATAGATATAACCATTTCCCAACTCTTTATGTCCTTGCCCAAGCTCTGTACAGGCCTCCCTAATCTTGGACTCTGATACTCCACACACACACACACACACACACACAAAAAAAAAAAAAATCATGGTCTGCCTTTTTAACTAAGCTAAAGCTGGTTTAGAACTCTAAAAACATCATAGACTTTGAAAGTCAAATGCAGGTTTCTTTCTCCTGGAGAAGGAGGTGGTATTCTTTGTATCATTTTATAACTTCAAGAACTTCAGACTTTCAACAGGTCCTTTCTGTAACTACATTG
The DNA here is from genome assembly GCA_902168325.1 of Peromyscus nudipes. Taxonomy (NCBI): domain Eukaryota; kingdom Metazoa; phylum Chordata; class Mammalia; order Rodentia; family Cricetidae; genus Peromyscus; species Peromyscus nudipes. The sequence goes on along the minus strand of CABHPH010152421.1, from coordinate 415 downwards.
TCCTGCACAGTGCCCATCTCCACAGCCTTTTAGCATATACTGCCTTGTTACAACTCTAGTTACACTTCTCAAGAATTCTGGCTCTGAGTCATGGTCTGTCACTCAGCTCATTATTCCCTGCTTGTTGTAGGAACTGCAGTGAATATTCTTCTCAACTTCTGTCATAGTCCCCATTCTGTAGGGAAATTGACATCTTTTTTTTCATTGTTTCAAGTTTTGTCTTCTGTTCACTCTTTTATTCCCTCAAGTCTTACATCCATCAATTCTTTCACTGAAAAATCTCCTTCAAGGGTCATGTGTGAGGGCTCAGTTCCTACTTTTAATTTTTTTTCTGTTTCATATTAGTTTCTGCTGCATTTAAGTGAATACTCAAAACATTTTTGAGCACTTTCTGGGCACTAAGTACTATTTTCAG